>SJYA01000257.1:96124-120140 GCA_006410615.1 Neotragus moschatus
TCCAATACTTTGGCCACCTGATGGGAAGAGCTGACTCATTTGAAAAGACCCTGATGCTGGGAAAGATTGAGGGCAGTAGGCGATGGGGACGACAAAGGATGAGACGGCTGGATGGTATCACCTACTCAATGGACATGGGTTTTGGTTAACTCCAGGAGTTGGTGATGGACAGGGAGGCCTGGTGTGCTGTAGTCCATGGGGCCGCAAAGTGTTGGACAGGACTCAGGGACTGAATTGAGCTGAACTGAACTATACACTTTTAATGCTGTTGTAAGCTATTTTGGTTTGTTATGTCTTTGAAAACTCTTTCTTAAAAAATATATATATCCCCTCATACTATACTTTTATACATACATGCATATATGTGTATATGTGTGTGTTTATGTATCTACATGTGTTCTACATATGTTCATGCTCATATGTGTGTGTACTATCAACATTTTCAGTCATTGAAAGTTCTCAGGCCCATATATATTAAACATTTTTATTCATATTGTTATATTTTAATATTTGTATTATACTTTTTTGGCCAATGAGTATTACAAAATCACACATGCTCTGAGCTAATGAGTTCTCTTCTACTATCTACTCTTGATTGCGGTGACCATACAATTTTTTGTTAGCATACATATGTTAAAAGTAATCAAATTTTGCATGATAAGTATATGTGATTTAGTGTGTGTCAACCAAACTGCTTTTTAAATGTATTTATTTTTGGCTGTGGTGGGTCTTTGTTGACCCAGGTGAGCATTCTCTAGTTGCAGTGAGTGGGGGAGGGGACTGTCTATCGGCAGTGCGTGAGTTTCTCATTGCAGCAGCTTCTCTTGTTGCAGACTGGGTTCTAGGATATTCAGGCTTCAGTAGTTGCAGTACATAGGCTTGGCAATTGTGGCACGTGGGCCTGTTGCCCCATGGCACGTGGGATCATGTTGGGTCAGGGATCAAACCAGTGTCCCCTGAATTACAGGGCAGATTTTTAACCACTGGACCACCAGAGAAACCTTTCAACTCAACTTTTTAAAGCTTAAACACAAGTGATTGCATGTGAATTTTGGTGGGTGGGCAGCAGGAAAAGGGAAATTTCTGTGCTGGAGGAAATTCTTGTTATATTGGTTTAAGCGGTAGTTACAAAACTCACTGGGCTTCCCTGGTAGCTCAGTGGTAAAGAACTTGCCTGTCAAAGCAGGAGAGATAGGTTCAATCCCTGGATTGGGAAGATTCTCTGAAGAAGGAAATGGCAACCCACTCAGGTATTCTTGCTTGGGAAATCCCAGGACAGAGGAGCCTGGTGGGCTACAGTCCATGGGGTCACAAAGAATCAGAGATGACTCAGCAACTAAAACAACAAACAACAAAACTCATTACCCAATACACCTAAGATTGGAGTAAAGCATAAATAACAGTTATACAAAAACAAAAGAATGCAGTGATCAATAGAAAATTTAGGATTGATAGAAAGGGCATTATTACAGGTTCCAGAAGTATCATGGTAACTTGGGATCATTGAGGACAAACTGCAGGGAATTTAGTTAGAAGAAACTATGGACAAGACATGTTATGACCTCTGAGAGTCTGGAGAGAACAAAAGAGCAATGATAAACGTAAAAAAAACAAAAACAAAAACAAAAAAACTGAAATGCATTTATAGAGAGAATATGTAACATGTTCTGCATGGCCAGGAGTCCATCCTCTACCCCAGTCATTTAAAAACTGTTTCGTACCTTAGGATTTGATTTGGTGGCCAATTGAACTGAACTGTAAAAGTCCTGGTAATAAAGCATTTGACAATATCAGGTCAAAGCTCTAGATGTTTTTTAAGATTTCAACATGAAGATTTATTAATGTTGAAGCCACAGAACTCACAAGTGAACATCTCCAACAGATGTGAGACACAAACCACCTATCGACATCATAGTTTAATGTATACATTATTCTCTGAGCATTACCAAGGAAAACCAGATAAGTCCATTGATTATGAAATCAATTTTGGTTTCTAGCAATCCAACCACTCTGCTTAATTAATGATGATGGTAAGTTAGTCACCTGTGCCAAGTACTGGGAAAGAAAATTTCTGCTTTCGTTTTCTTATGGCTAAATACAAGAGATAAAAGTCCCTTAGGAAAAAACTCCAGCAATATGGAAACGTATTTGTTGTCCGCAGAACAGACTATATGAGGATCAAAAATGCTGGTGCATATATCGTCAATCAATAAATGACTGTTACTAAGGTCTTATGTTTATGTACTGTGAGTATCACAGACTGTAGTTACAACTGGAGTATGGAGCAATTAGTATTCATGCAAGAATGTGGGCCTTGGGCTACCTTTTTTAATATTTTCATAAAGAGCTGAAATATCTGTTTCAAACATTCAATCTCTAAATTTTCAGTTTCTGGTTCACATCAATAAAACCCCATAAACTCAAATAAAATATGTCTTCAGCTCAAGTTTTCCAGAATCTGTCATTCTAACTCCATGTTAAATATTTGCAATAATTAAGTTCACTTTGTTCTTGTTTATTGTGCCCAACTTCCCCAAGGAAAATTACTTTGCTGTCATATAAATAAAACAGTTTCTTTGCATATAAATTATTTTCTGTCATTCTAGAAAGTTGAGATTATAAAGCTTGGCTCCCCTAAATACAGTAGGAATGCTAGATGGTAAGCATAATACGTGTCACTTTCTTACTTTTCCTTTTAGGAAAGAAGAAAAGGAAGGGGACGCAGAGCAAGGGAAGAAAGAAGGGTCCCTATGACAGAGGATATTAATCTTTTGAAAGCTCTCAAAGGTATTCAGAAGCAAGAGGTCCTTTGATGTGATTGTATGTAACAAATTTCTCTAGAAGAATAAGCAGCAGGATGGGCCCAGAACTGCAGATCACTTAGCCTCAGGACACAGACTGACTGTACCCAAGCTAGGGCTGACTCANAAGGGTCCCTATGACAGAGGATGTTAATCTTTTGAAGGCTCTCAAAGGTATTCAGAAGCAAGAGGTCCTTTGATGTGATTGTATGTAACAAATTTCTCTAGAAGAATAAGCAGCAGGATGGGCCCAGAACTGCAGATCACTTAGCCTCAGGACACAGACTGACTGTACCCAAGCTAGGGCTGACTCATATTTCTCAGTAAGGGTGACCTTTGTGAGAGTCTGCTTCCACCACCCGTGGGGAGGTAACTGCATTCACAAGAGTACTTTTTTCCTTCACTTTCCTTTTTTTTCAATATGCCCTTAACTTTAAAAAGCCTCCGGGTGAAAACACAATAAGTTCATTCATCAAAATATTTAGTCAAGCTGACAGCAATGTCATACAGTGTATTTCATTCCACCTTTTCATCTTGGCAGGCCAGTTAATAAGGTGGGTTTTGTTTTCTGTCCTGAAGATTAATAAACTGGGGTTATAACAGCATAATGCTCAGAGGTGGTTCTTATTAGAAATTGTTTTGCTTCTGTTTCCCCCAAAGTATATATTGGCTGCCTCAAATCTATTTCAAAAAATGGGTGGAGTAGATGTGATCCAATCGTTAAACCAATATCATCAATTTGTAAATGGCATAAATTCAGGGAGGATTCTTAGGGATACGAGTCAATCAACTGTTTTGAAAGAGCAAAGAGAATTGATGTTTCTTTTCAAAGCTAAGAATTAAAACAGTTTGGGTAACATGGTTCCTTCAAGAGTATCTGTGAATATGTGGAATTAAGCAACTAAAGGTCGAAGTAATAACAACACAGTGCAATAAAGAGGCCAAGACCACTCTCTGGTATGTTAATTGGATTTGGGTACTTACACCTTTCAGTTCAGTTCATTCGCTCAGTCATGTTCAACTCTTTGCAACCCCATGGACTGCACCATGCCAGGCCTCCCTGTCCATCACCAACTCCCAGAGTTCATTCAGACTCAACTCCATCGAGTCAGTGATGCCATCCAGCCATCTCATCCTCTGTCATCCCCTTCTCCTCCTGCCCCCAATCCCTCCCAGCATCAGAGTCTTTTCCAATGAGTCAACTCTTCGCATGAGGTGGCCAAAGTACTGGAGCTTCAGTTTTAGCATCATTCCTTCCAAAGAAATCCCAGGGTTGATCTCCTTCAGAATGTACTGGTTGGATCTCCTTGCAGTCCAAGGGACTCTCAAGAGTCTTCTCCAACACCACAGTTCAAAAGCATCAATTCTTCGGCGCTCAGCCTTCTTCACAGTCCAACTCTCACATCCATACATGACCACTGGAAAAACCATACCCTTGACTAGACGGAACTTAGTCGGCAAACTTAGCTGATGGAAATCTGCCTTACCTGGAGATGATCAGCTCACTCTCTGATGCTGGTGTCAGTTTTCCTCTATGACTTCAGTCAAGAGCTGACTCTGCTCCAAGATAAAACTTCAATCAGAGACAGGATTTATTAATTCAAAGTCATGCTTGTGATGTAGAAAAAACGACTGATGCTCCTTTGTAATTTTATAATATTTTAATGCTTTTCACTTACACTACCTAAATAGCTACTTGAGTTGATATTATTGTTAATGTCTGTTAATAAAGATCTGAGGCTTAGAGAGCTAAAGGGGTTTGTCCACAACAACAGAGATTACACTGGAGGGAGTCAGATCTGGAATCTGGGCTTGATGTCCTTCAACTTCCCAAATACGTCTGTCCAAAAACTGAGATAATACAACCATCTCTGTTTCTGACTGTGGTTTCCCAGTCTCCAATGCCCTGTCATTTTTAACACTGCAACATCTTTTTCCCACAATACACAAGGATCAACGTAATTGCTGTGTAAGCTCTCCAGCTACCATGATGAGAAAGGGAAGAAGTATGTTCCTGACAAGAAGAAGTGCAAACTGTCCAAAGTAAAAATAAATGAAGAAGTGCAAGAGAAAGGAATGACAAAATGAATGGGGCAGAAGATGATCAGAGCAGATAAGAATTCTTATGTATTGACATTAAGATGAGGAGCAAAGATACCTTAGTACCTGCAACAACGGGGGAACAAATGTATACAAAGAGGTGAATAACAGCAAAAATGTGTCTTTCCTGAAACTCCATCATTCCCTAGCTGTGTGACCTCAGAAAAATTGTGTACCTTCCCTGAATCTCTCTCAGAGAAGGCAACGGCAACTCACTCCAGTACTCTTGCGTGGAAAATCCCATGGAAGGAGGAGCCTGGTGGGCTGCAGTCCATGGGGTCGTGAAGTCGGACATGACTGAGCGACTTCACTTTCACTTTTCATGCATTGGAGAAGGAAATGGCAACCAACTCCAGTGTTCTTGCCTGGAGAATCCCAGGAACAGAGAATCCTGGTGGGCTGCCATCTATGGGGTCACACAGAGTCGGACACGATTGAAGTGACTTAGCAGCAGCAGCCTGAGTCTCTCTTACCCTCCGTATAATAGAAGTGCTAACAACATCTGATTCACTTAAAACATGACTCCAACAAGAATGAACTATTAAATGATGTTCAATAAATGTTAGCTTNTCCTGGTGGGCTGCCATCTATGGGGTCACACAGAGTCGGACACGATTGAAGTGACTTAGCAGCAGCAGCCTGAGTCTCTCTTACCCTCCGTATAATAGAAGTGCTAACAACATCTGATTCACTTAAAACATGACTCCAACAAGAATGAACTATTAAATGATGTTCAATAAATGTTAGCTTCTGTCACTGATGGATATGTATAATACTAGTTACCTCACACTATTTTAGATAAAAAAAATGCACCTGTGATTTCAATGGTCAGTCCACATGTACTTTTCAGGGTCTGTCTGCCAAACTTTCATGAGAGGAATTTATCAAATAGTTAGGCATACAGACAGGCAAGTAAAACATTTAAAAAATGTGGTCCTCAAGAAACAACCAAATCAGTGAACATTATGTAAAGTATAAATCTTCATTTTAATAATTTGTCTGTCAAGCTTGTTTTGCTCTCCTTGGGTCTCCTTATAATTTGCTCTCAAATTTATTCAGAAAACTGTAAAATTAGAATTATTAGAATCACAAGCAAACAAAAATAACTAGAAGACATAAGATAGCCAACAGCTACACAAAAAGGTGCTCACATTACTAATTATCAAGGAAATGCAAATCAAATCCATGAGATTATCTCACACCTGTTAGAACGGCCATCATCATCACAAAAAAAAGAGTTAACAAGTGTTGGCAAGGATGCGGAAAAAAGGTAATCTTTGAGCACTGTGGATGGGAATGACAATGGGTACAACTATTGTGGGAAATGAAAAATTAAGAATAAAATTACCATGCATACATGCTAAGTTGCTTCAGTTGTGTCCAACTCTTTGAACCCTGTGACCATAGCCTACCGATCTCTTCTGTCCAAGGAATTTTTCAGATAAGAACACTACTGATTCAGCAACTCCACTCTGGATATATATATCCACAGCAAATTAAAGTAGGATAGCAAAGTGGTGCTGTATTTTCATGTTAACTGCAGCTTTATTCACAACAGGCAAAATATTTAAATCCAATCTTTTTTATTCTTTTTACAGCCTAAGCATTTGTCAAAGGATGAATGGATAAAAGAGATGCTGAAGGCAGGAATTAATGGACGTTAAGGCTTGTCTATTTATGGGGAATTAGGCACATAAGACTATATATACTCAGATACAGTATCTAACTTGAATGCTGGGAGACTATTTTAAAATTAAATCTTTATTCTAAGTTGTGTTCCGAATAGGCGGATTGACCAGTTATTGACTCCAGATAAAAGCATCACTGTGGGAGAATAGATACATGTATATGCGTGGCTGAGTCCCATTGCTGTCCACCTGAAACTGTCACATTATTAATCATCTACCCCAAGATAATAATAATTTAAAAAAAGCTTTAAAAAACATCATCACCATGGCAAGCATTCCATCATTCACACAACTAATTTGCCTTCACAGCTCACACCACCAAATACTTCCAAGTCTATGATAGACACTGATGATGCAAAATTGATGAAGACAAGATCTCAGTCTAAGTCAACAATTACTTAGAGGGGCAGGGATAGAAAATGCTGTAGAATGTCAAATCCTGAGCACATTCACCTGAACTGATCTGTTACCGCATTCTCGCTTAACGTGGTAATTAATTCAAGGGCTATGACTTTATTTATTCACCAAGCCTAGAATGGAATTATTGTAAGACTAACAGAGAAAGTTGACCTATCTGTATGCAAAATTAAGCATATAGTTTTACAATTTAAGAACTTACTAACTCCAACAAATCAAATATACTCATTCCAGTGCTATGTATACATGTTCAGATAAAACAAGTACTTATTCACAGTTTTAACATTTTTCTTGAGCTTGTGGTTAAGGCGAAGGGGGTTTATAATGCCAACAGCTTCACAAAAAGAACAAGCGCAAAGATCTCCCCTGGTTATTCTTGACATTATTTGGTGTAGTCAGTTGAGTTGTGGTCTCATAAAAAGATATATCTGTATCCTAATTCCTGGAACCCCAGTGAATGTGATCTTATTTGGAAAAAGAAAAAGGGTCTCTGCATCAAAGATCTTGAGATAAAGAGATCATTTTGGTTTATCTGGGTGGTCCTAAATCAAATTACAATATCCTTAAAAGAAAAAAAGGCAAAGGGAAATTTAAGTCAGACATAAAAGAAGACACAGACTGAAAGGGAGGAGGCAATGTGACCACAAACGAGAGATTTGAGCAACGTGGTCACAAGTCAAGGAATGCCAACAACCACCAGAAACTGGAAGAGGCAAGGAATGAATTCTCCCTTAGAGACCCCAGAGGGATGTGGGCCTGCCAGCACTGTGACAGTGGACTTCTAGTCTCCAGAATCATTAGAATAAAGTTCTCTTGTTTTAAACCACCTACTTGTGGTCCCTTGTTAGAACAGCCACAATAAGCTCATACGCTTGGCTTGATTCTCTAGTTTCACCCCATCACAATGATGCCAATGCATTTCTGTCCTTACAGATGAATGACTCCCTTAGAGTCCCTGAGTTCTTGGTCTGCTAGGGCTGCCATAACAAAATACCATAGACTGGATGGTTTAAACAGCAGTTACATATTTCTCATAGTTTTAGAGGCCGAGATGTCCAAGATCAAGGTGCTGTCCAGTTAGGCTCCCAGCAAAGCCTCCTCCTGGCTTGGAGACAGCCACCTTCTCACTGTGTCCTGACATAGCAGAGAGGAAGTGCTGGTATCTCTTCCTCTTCTTATAAAGTCGCTAATGCCATGACAGGGGCTCCATCCTCATGACCTCATTTCAGTTTAATCACTTCCCAAAGGCCCCATCTCCTAATACCAGCACACTAGGGGTTAGGTTTTCAACATATAAAATTGGAGAAGGGTACAAACATCTAGTCCATAAAAAGTCTCAAATTCCAACCACATATATGGGCTTCCTTGGTGGGATAGTAAAGAATCTGCCTGCAATGCAGTAAACGCAAGTTCAATNTCCATCCACGGGATTTCCAGGCAAGAGTACTGGAGTGGGGTGCCATTGCCTTCTCCGAATTAAAAGACATTTCTACTGAATCAGTCCAGTAGATATAAAATCATCTGGTGTTGCATCTTCCAAGGATAGAAACACCTCATTTGGCTGTGAGTACTGAGTTATTGGGCTTCCCAAATGGCACTAGAGGTAAAGAACACACCTAACAATACAGGAAACATAAGGTACGCAGGTTCAATTCTTGGATTGGGAAGATCCCATAGGGCATGGCAACCCACTCCAGTATTCTTGTCTGGAGAATACCATAGACAGAGAAGCCTGACGGGCTACAGTCCATAGTGTCACAAAGAGTCAGACACATCTGAAGCGACTTAGCAGGCACACACTAAGAGTCATCACTCAATCTCTGATCTCCTTGGCTTTTACATTTGAGAAATTGAAGATTCTTTAAGAAGGAAGATAGCCTCTTCATTCTCCATCACTCTTTAAAGTACTGAGTCCTGTCCCCAACCGCTTTTTAAAGATAAATCTTGAAATCAATTTATTGATTAGATTAATTCATCTTGAAAGATATTTCTAGTTATTATTCAGAGAATTTGCTGTAGGTTTCTGGGCTTTTAAAAAAGACTAACGAGAGTGGTGAATGGTAATGATGGTTGCATTTGACAGGCTATTCCTTGCCTATGCACCAAAAATGTGTCTTGGGGCCAGTAGAAGTACTTTGAAGCAAGACAGAATAGCTTGGAAGCTATGATTAAAGAGAATGTGTTTACAAAATAAACTCCAAGATTATAGGAAAACTTTCTCAGTGATTTTCTTAGGTCTTTGATTCAATGAACCAGATCCTGCTTTTCTCCCATGGGGTGAAACTGACCTAGACCACAATAGAGAAAGTCTGGCAGATAAGCTTGCCAACTCCATGCCAGAGACAATTAGTGGGAAACAAACTATAGCCTTTAAAAAGCAGGTGGAGGAATGATAAACAAAAACAAAATCAGGCTCTGACCCTATCTCATGTTTCCCTGACCATTCACAACTTTTGCAAACACCTAATTAAAGAGAAGACTTTTCACTTTTTATCCTCAAGCTGTAAATATAACACTATCAATCACAGAGATTTAGCGGGGGGAGCAGGTGATAAAGCTGGAATTTCTAACCAAAATGAAGGTTTTTGAGTGTCATATAATTTTAAGACCTCTCTTCTCTCACTTTTGCTATTTTTGTATTTGTTTGTTTTTAAGGTCTGACTGCTTTTTCTCCAAAGATGATATTCATCACTGAACCACACTCTCCGATCCTGCTCAAAAGCTGCTCTCAGAGGCAACCGAAAAGATTGTTTTATCCAGAATTGTGTTTCTNTTTGAGTGTCATATAATTTTAAGACCTCTCTTCTCTCACTTTTGCTATTTTTGTATTTGTTTGTTTTTAAGGTCTGACTGCTTTTTCTCCAAAGATGATATTCATCACTGAACCACACTCTCCGATCCTGCTCAAAAGCTGCTCTCAGAGGCAACCGAAAAGATTGTTTTATCCAGAATTGTGTTTCTAGCTGCTGTCTTACAGTATAAAACACTGATGCTACTGATGCTAAGTTGCTTCAGTCATGTCTGACTCTCTGCGAGCCCATGGACCCTGCCAGGCTCCTCTGTCCCGGGGATTCTCCAGGCAAGAATAAGCGCTCAATATACAGTTGTTGAATGAACAAAAGCCACCAGGTTTTTGTCCTCTACTGTCACCTATCTTTTTTTGCTGTTTGTTTCCTTTCCATCTTCTAGACATAATGAAATTTGGATAAAGTTGTTAATAGACATACTTTAAAATCGGCAAGCCTAAAATTCCTAAAGTACCTCACACTAGCTTCCTCCATCCTGAAATGTTATCAACCAACAAGATTTCTCTGACTACACTGCTGTTTTCATGCCCTCAACTTATTTTCTATCATATTATTTTCATATCTTATCACACATATTACTATTGAATTTATATGTTTATCAGCTGTTTCCATCTTTAGAATGTGAGTCTCAAGGTCTATGCAGGCAGAGATCTGGCCTCCCTGCCTCCCTACTCTATCCCCAATACCTAACATATAGGAGCTTATTAGATAGCTGTTTACAGTCAGTTATTTAATTTTAAAAGGTGTTTAAATTCAGTATAATTTAGAATTCATTTTTTAAACTTTTTGACACATTTTTGAAAAGATAGTTATATCCAGATGATTCCAATCACTATTATTTAAGGTATATGGGTTATTAAGAATATAAATGAAACATTGACTGTATCTCAACCAGCCTATGTGATTTTTACTTCCAGTTTGTTTTTAATTAATACGGATTTGTAAATGCATTATCCTGGAGAAGGGAATGGCTACCCAATCCTGTATCCTTGCCTGGAGAATCCTATGGACAGAGGAGCCTGGTGGGCTACAGTCATGGGGTCACAAAAAGTCAAGCACAACTGAGCAACTAATACTGTCACATGGATTACCTTCCTAGTATCATAGGAATTAGTTTTAGAATAGTAATATCTAGAATAAACTGTCAACCACATTTGTCTTAATACTTATTCTCATAAAATTCCTTTAAGTAGGAGTTACTAAAAGTTTTGGTGTGGTGATAATAAACTGAAGAAAGATAAATTGCCAGAGTTACACACATTTAAAAAAAAAAAAAAAAAGGAGACAGAAATCAGGCATATGAACTTTTGGCTTTTTAGGGATTTGTCCATTTTGGTGCAAAAAATTAGGCTAGTAACTTTAAGTAATATATTTTTGTTTAACTGTAATAACTATTTAGTCCACAGGCTTCCCAGGTAGACTATATAAATGAAAACTTCTCTAAATCATGAAGTTTTAGTAATTTTGTCATTTTAAATTTTAAGATTTACAATTTAAATTTAAAATTTGTAATTTTAAATTTTTCTGAAATAAATTGAAAATGTATGACTTTTCATGAATCTTGGGATTAGATAATTGTCGAATTTATAGGAAGAAGTGAGGTAAAGCTTTCCTAGTATGAACCGAGGTAGTAGTAGCCACAAAACTTTCTCTTCTTCTCATGTAGTTTCACTTTCCTTTTTTCCCACCAAAGACTGCTCTTTTCTCAGATTACCGCCTCGTTAGTCACACCCCTTTGTGTTATTCTCTTTTCCAAGTAAACATGTTAGAGTCACGCTAAATATAATGTAAACTTTACCACACATTCTAGGTGGACATCATAAAAATCAATACTACCCACAGAACTTCTGCAATAACAAAGATGCTTTGGCTGCTAATCACATGTGGTTACTGAACCTTGAAATGCAGTGCATTCAACTAAGGAGATTACTTTTTAATTTTATTAATTTAAATTTAAATAGACACATGTGGTGGTTGGCTACCATATTGAAAAGCACAGATGTAGGTTATGATCTGAAATACTTTCCCTGCTTTCCTTCCCCAAGCTTTCAAATGGCTACATTTCAGAGGACGGAGTACAGTGGCAGTTCTCAGTATTTCTGGAGTTTATCTGGCTTGAGGACTAGATGGTCTTTCCCCAAGTTACCAATCAAATGATATTTCCTACCTAAGTTTGTCCAGACCCTTCTCTTTATTTTTCACTCTAACAGTTTGGCTGAGTTTAGAGCCCAGAGGGCCAAAGTGAGGCTGATTTCTCAGGATTCTCAGCTGGGTGTGGAAATAATGATGCTGTGAGAGCCAGATAACTCATGAGATAGCCAGCACTCATGAGATCCACAGCCAAATTTACCAGATGAGAATGAAGACAGAAAGAGAAACAGAATCAGACAGAATAATACTAATAAAAGTTCTGTTTAGTTAGCTCTGAAAAATTATTTTTTATATTGTTCTAAGGTTCAAACTAGACAGTAATATCACCATATAGAAAATAGGTATTTTTGGAGTTTCAGAGTGGGGAATTTGTGTGCAGAATAAATAAGATAAGAAATTAAAAGATATTCAAAGATCTGGAAAAACTTGTCTTTTTTTTCCCCCCTCCCAGCAGACCTCCCTGTTATTTTAGTTTCCTGTAAGTCATAAGATTTGGCATATAGCACATTCTATTCCACACTGAATTCCATGGATTTCAAAATGTCTATTTTCTTAACTTGGAGAAGGAAATGGCAACCCACCCCAGTATTCTTGCCTGGAGAATCCCAGGGACAGAAGAGCCTGGCAGGCCCCAGTCCATGGTGTCCCAGAGAGTTGGACACAACTGAGCAACTAACACAAACTTTCTTAAGTATCATTACCTATTTATTGTACCCCTGAAACAGGAATGGAAATTAAATATATGGATTTCCTGTAAGAATAAAAGCTATATATTATAAAAAGCTTCAACTCACCAAAGGGGTATGAACATCAACCTGTTAGCACTTATTAATATTTATCATGTTTTAGTAGATATACAAATTATATATCTATGCTATGCTCAACATGTTTGCTACACAACTAGTAAACATATTTTGCAAGGAAACAACATCTTTTGAAGACACTTTTACCTTTTTCTAATGGATACCTTTTTAGTCAGGCATAATTTTGCAGTCTGGAACATCAAATAATGGAAAGGGAGCTGTCGTGCAATGTAATGAATCCATAGGGGGAAACAGAGTGAAATCAGAACCACAGAAACCAACTGCCTTCTCTCTCTCATCCTCCAAAGGAAGGAGGTTATCTATAATATAATACTTAGAATGAAGACTTGCAGGTCAGAAACAAATAGTGTGTGCTCTATATCTGTTTCACTTGAAAAGTTGTATTAAAAACCCCACAAAATGAGCAAACTTTTAAAATGTCTAAAACAGAACCCAGGAAAAAGGAAGCATCTTCAAAGATAGAGCTCTATATAGATATATTCATGAAATGTTCATTGAATGGGATTACCAAAAAGCCCCTCAAAAGTCAGTGACCACTTAATTTATCATTCAAACTGAGATACACTGGAGAGTGAAAGTTAATTCTAGCCATAATAAGTTATACTTACCAGATAACCAAGACATGTTGTTACTAAGTCCAAGATTGTACAGCTTGCTTTATGACAGGACAACACATTGAGAGATGAGTTGCTGGGGCAAGAAATAGCAACTTTATTCACTAAAACAGTCACCTGAGGCAATGGTGGATTAGTGTCCCAAAGTAAAATCTTATCAGTTAGAGAATTCAGGCTTCTTTTACACTAAAAATGGTGGGGGTGTGGCTGGCTGTTGTCAACTTCACAGTACAGGAATCCTTTGTCCAGAACTATATTAACATCTAGCAGTGCTAGTTAAAAATAGTTTAATATTGGATCCCACCCCCCCACACACACCAGCATCTTACTGTCTTACCACTTTCCACCTTTATATAGTTCACAATGCCACAGTACCACTGCCTGAATGAAATAAAAATGGCCCAGGTATCTGGGAAGTGATCTCATCTTGAGTCATACATCTAGCTTCTGTAGTAAAAGGGAGATTTCTGATCCAAGGCGTGATGGGGAGAGTGTCAAGTAGGGCTGAAAATGACAAGAGGAAGCTAGAAGTAGATCCAAAGTACAGTCATTCCTTTTAAATTCCTGACCTTGCTTCAGCACAGGGCTAAGGGAAATGCCTATAGCTAGTTTGATCCTGAAGAGGGGATCGAGGTGGTTTGGAACAAGCTCCAGCATGGCTCGGGCAAGTGCAGTATGTGAGGATGCTAGATGATGATCAAGGTGAAACTCCATATGGGACCAGGATGAAGACAACTGCATGGACTCAAGCATATGAGAAAAGGTGCTGATTCTGGTTTCCCAAAGATGGAGATAGGGAGGAGCATAGGCAGATGGTGACTGCAGCCATGAAATTAAAAGATGCTTGCTCTTTGGAAGAAAAGCTATGACCAACCTACGCAGCATATTAAAAAAAAGCAGAGACATTACTTTGCTGACAAATGCCTGTCTAGTCAAAGCTGTGGTTTTTCCAATAGTCATGTATGGATGTGAGAGTTGGATGCATAAAGAAAGCTGAGCACTGAAGAATTGATGCTTCTGAACTGTTAGAGAAGACTCTTGAGAGTCCCTTGGACTGCAAGATCAAACCAGTCAATTTTAAGGAAATCAGTCCTGAATATTCTTTGGGAGCACTGATGCTGATGCTGAAACCTCAATTCTTTGGCTACCTGATGCGAAGAACTGACTTGTTGGAAAAGACCCTGATGCTGGGAAAGATTGAAGGCAGGAGTAGAAGGGGATGACAGAGTATGAGATGGTTGGACGCTATCACCAACTCAATGGACATGAGTTTGAGCAAGCTCTGGGAGTTGGTGATGGACAGGAAAGCCTGGCGTGCTGCAGTCCATGGTTGCACAAAGAGTTGGACATGACTGAGCAACTGATCTGAACTGAACTGATGAGTCTACACTATCATGCAGCTGGAGATACTGGGCTCTTCTGAAACTGTAACAGTGGGTATCAGAATCAGGATGGTCCAGGATCCAGAAATTTGTACATGATACATGGCCTGTCAATATTCTCAGCTAAGAGAGACCTCCAGGATCCTCCGCCCATGGGATTTCCCATGGCAAAAATGCTAGAGTGGATTGCCATTTCCTTCTCCAGGGGATCTTCCTGACCCAGGGATTGAACCTGCATCTCCTGCCTAGCAAGTGTATTCTTTACCACTGAGCCACCTGGAAAACCCCAAGTAAAAGGCATTAAGAGACAAAATAAAACAGAAATGGAGAAGGCCACACATAGAAGATGAGCACAAAGTCTCTCCCTATATGCACTCTAGGATGCTGACATAAAGCTATTGATCTTTATGAAATGAGAAGTCCCAGAAAATCTGGGATAAACCAAGTTAACAGGATTCTTTACCAAATACTGACAGGGGCATTGTCATTTCCAGGCATGACTCTTATTCAGTGAAATGCTCAAATATTTTTTTCCTTTAGAGCCTATATAGAAGTTCTTCCTTAGGCAAAATGGAACTACTGGAATGACAGCAAGCAGAGTGCTAACACACGTGTTGCAGCTTTCTCCACTCTGGCTCAATGCTGTCCATGTCATTACACCTCCTCTGTGATTTATTTGATAAAATTGTTGTCAATACAGACGTAAACACGGCAGTTTATTTGCCATGTTGCTGTTTAGTTGCTAAGTCGTGTCCAACTCTTCACGACCCCATGGACTGTAGCCCACCAGTCTCCTCTGTCCATGAGATGTCCCAGGCAAGAATACTGGAGTGAGTTGCCACTTCCTTCTCCAAGGGATCTTCCAGACCCAGGGATGGAACCCACATCTGCTGCACTGGCAGGTGGATTCTTTACTACTGAGCCACAAGGGAAGCCTCAAGGGCCTGTTGCCTCCCTATCAGGGAAAAGAACGCAAGTCTCCTGCATGACAGGCAGGGATACTCATCACTGTACTAATGAGGATGTCTTCCTATACTCAATTTATAGTGCAGATAATTAAGCACTGGCTTAGAAAATAGGAAAATGTAAAACAATGTCAGAAGTTACATAAATAATTAATTTCCTATTCATCTCAGTAGCTTTTCTTATAGTCCTTCCTTTATACCTCTGCCTCAAGGGAGCACAGTCTAAAACTGAATCTCCATCTGGAAAAAAAAGAGAAAATGATGATTAATGCCATACAATGACATAAATCCTATCAATTTCTTCTGCTGTGTTGTTATATTCTCAGAGAGCTATTTTGTACAGGTTCCCAACAGGGTCATTCTGTTTACTTCTCAATGTTCTTTGTAAACTGTATGAGAGGGTTTGTAACTCAATACAGAGGAGCTTCCCAGGTGGCTCAGTAGAATCCACCTGCAAGGCAAGAGACTCTGGTTTGAGCCCTGTGTCAGGTAGATCCCCTGGACAAGGAAATGGTAACCCACTCCTAGTATTCTTGCCTGGAGAATTCCATGGATAGAGGAGCCTGGCAAGCTACAGTCCATGGGGTCGCAAAGAGTTGCATACAACTTAGTGACTAAACAACAAGGGCAGTAGAGAGGCGTTGCACAAGCTACACAGATCTGATCTTGTACTCAGATCTATCATTTATGACTTTGGGACTTTGTGCTGCTCTATTTGGCACAGTTTTGTTTGCCCAGATGCAATCACTTCCCCTACCAATGAGCACGACACTGTTGGCACAAATGGTGGTCTCCTGCAGGTTCTCAAATGAGAGTTCCCTGGAACTCTCGACCAAAAGAAGCTATTTCATGCTCTACATCCTCTATGATTGGCGTCTTTCACGTCCAATGATGGGTCGTAGCACAGGTATGAAGGCCTAGACCCCGTCTCAGTCAGCAACAACTCTGGAGGACCCACCCAGCTCAGAGCTCCCTATGGCATCAGCTGAGACCTATGGCAGAATTGTATTAGCATCACAAGTTAACACCTCCGTCAGCCCACACCTGCCCTTCTTACTCCTTCATGGTGCTATTGCTGTGAGAATTCTCCAATATCCTTTTTGCACCTGAACCATTATCTCAGAATCTGTTTATAAGAAAAGGGTCCACCATAGGTGGTTCATTGTCTAATTCAGGCCTCAAGTTCACTATCTATCCCACAAGAGATATTCTAATAGCTAAATTACATTGAGTGACTACTTAATGCCAGGCTCTATTCCAAGCACTTTACAAGGATTAGCTGTTTTAATTTCTAGAAACCTATGATACAGGCATTAATATCTCCCCATGTATACATATTAAGAAACTGAGGTCCAGAAATCTTCTAATTTGGGAAAAGGTCACAAACCTAGTAAGTGGGTGTCCTAGGCTCAGTCACTCTCTCCACACACTGTACTGAACTTTCCTGGTTTACGAGGTTACCTCACAGAACAATAATTCAAATTAAATGAGAATGTATGTCTATCACAGTACTGGGAAATAGGTACTCAATACGTGTCTATCTTTTTCAATTTGTATGTTTGTCTAGGTATCTCAGGGGTCATGAGGCTGGCAGGAGACCACAGCATGACGTGATGTGCATCAGAAACGTTGTTGCTGACTACTAAGTGACAAGTACTGATTTTCTAAGGGTGATACATGGCCTAGTGGTAGGAAGCTGTGTTCTAGAGTCAGATTGCCTATACAAGGAGCCTGGCTCCTCTGTATGCTACTTCTATCTACTGAACTTCAGTTTTCTCATCTATTAAAAAGGAAATGATAAAATTATCTATCTTACAAGGTTTCTTAGAGGCTCAAATTAATTGGTGTAAAGTCAACTGTCAGACACATAGTCTGACAGTTACAAATTGAATTAAGGTTACTTATTATTATCATTGTTTATTTGCTAAGTGGTATCCAACTCTTTTGCAACTCCATGGACTGAGTCTCCTCTGTCCATGGGACTTCCTAGGCAGGAATACTGGAGTGGGTTGCCATGTATACATAATATTATAATTATTATTAATTATTATTCTAGAGAAATTTTTTATTTAGGACTAAGTTTGTGTTCATACAGCTTGAAAATGTAAATGACTAGCTTAAAGAAGGTGAACTTCATATTTCTGGATAATCCAATGCTGGCATAATCTGCGTACATTTCAATATGGTGATAAACTAATTTATTTTTGCCTCATGATCCATGATGCTTGCCAAAGCTCCAGCTGTCACATCTGCATTCCAAGCTATAGTGGGGAAAAGGGAGCAAAGAAGGGGAATATTTCCTCCTTTGGAGAGTGTCCCACCAAAAATATCACCCTATATTTTGTGGAATAATTGCTTTACATGCCACATCTAGCATGCATGTGAAGCTAGAACAAGATGGCTTTCATTTCAGATAGTGACATGTCAACTAAAATCAGGATTTTGTTACAGAGGTGAAAACAAACAAGACTCCATGTGACAAGGCACAAAGCCATCTTCAGCACAATGGGTGATTCCTCAAGTCATCCACATAAGAATAAGTCACGATGCTTTCCTGGTTGCATTCACAGTAACACATAAATTATTATTTTAGGTATTGCAAATATGCCATGTCAGTTAATTTAGAATCTGAGAATTTTCATTCTTATCCTAAACATTTTAACTCATTTTTTGTAAGTACTTATGTTTCTAACAATTTTAATTTGCACAGTGAAGTTTGCAGTAAGAAATGTAAAATCATAAAGTAGAAAACAGTAGCCCATGCTAATACTTGCAGGCATGTCATAAATAAAACACAAAGCAAGGAAAATGAATGTCGGTTAAAGGAAATCCAAAGCTTAAGACATTTAAGTTTGTTATATAAATACATTGTGGTAAAGTTCATTGGAAACTGATCATGTGGAAAATAGATAAGTAGAACATTTGAATACCAAGACTAAGCCTTATGGTGTCCAGTATGAAGAGATCAAGAGATAAGTCAGTTAGCAACATTCTCATTATTTACAATGAAAAAGGAGAAATGATTTTTGAAATCATTTGGGAAATTTATGATTAAAAAACTCCTACTTGACATAGTTTACTCTCTCTCCTAAATACATGTATTTCAAAGTGCAAAGATTTTAAGCAACAGAAAAACAGTGTGCAGAGGCATTCAAATCAAAGAGAATTTATAACAAGGAAGAAATCACCACATAAAAAGAAACACATTACAGTCTTGGGAGAAATTGAATATTTTTCTCCTAAGATTGCGTTAGACAGAGACCACCCAGTTTTCCATAGTTTTTTAATTCAACTTCACCCTGAAGCCAGCCAGTCAAAATATAAAATTGCGGGAGCATGATTCTCAGCTACACTACAAACCCGGAGAAATGTTTTTCCCGATGTATTATCTCATTAAAGATAAGAATTAACTAATAGAAAAACAGCCAGATGAGCTGATCTATTGTTGAACAGGCTCTGTTGTGGACAGGAGTGGCATTTAGGAACTACAGATTCAGCAAAGTATCCAACGGCATTCTGGTTCATCCGTTTGCTATCCAAAGAAAATAGTTTGAGGGAAGAAATTATCCTGAACCACAGTTGCAGACTTTTCAAATTGAAAAAAAAAATACAAATCTAGAAGAAAAATATGAGCAATTGATTCTCTGAGGAGCTGTGGGCCTTGACTCTTTGGTAAAATGAAAATAACACATAACTGATTATCTGATGAAGAGGCCCAAACAATGAGCCATAGTGTAGTACCCCTAACTGCTGTGTGTGTGTGTGTTGTATTATGAAGATCACATTGATAACAGAAGTTTCAGGTGTACGGCACTATGTTTCAACTTCATTAGACATTACGGCATGCTCATCACCAAAGTCTGCGTGCCATCCACCACTATGTTACTGAGGCTCTTTACCCAATCACCCTCCTCTTACCTGCTTCTCCTCTTGTAATCACTACTCTAGTCTCTATATCTGTGTGTTTGTTTTCTCTCAGTTCAGTTTGTTTACTTTTTTAATATTCGGCATATGAGTGAAATATAGTATTTATCCTTCTTCATCTGACTTAATTTCACTTAGCATAATACCTTCAAAGTCCATTCATGTTGTCACAAAAGGAAAAATTTCATCTTTTTATGGCTGAATAGTATTTCATTGTATCATATACCATATTATCTTTATCCATTCATCTGTTGATGGACATTTAGGTTGCTTTCATATCAGCTATTGTAAGTAACGCTGCAATGAACATAGGGCTGCACTGTTCAGTTCAATTCAGTCGCTCAGTCGTGTGCGACTCTCTGTGACCTCCTGAACCACAGCACGCCAGGCCTCCCTGTCCATCACTAACTCCCAGAGTTTACCCAAACTCATGTCCATTGAGTCCGTGGTACCATCTAACCATCTCATCCTCTGTCCTCTCCTTCTCCTCCTGCCCTCAATCTTCCCCAGCATCAGGGTCTTTTCAAATGAGTCAGATCTTCGCATCAGGTGGCCAAAGTATTGGAATCTCAGCTTCAGCATCAGTCCTTCTAATGAACATCCAGGACTGATTTCCTTTAGGATGGACTGGTTGGATCTTCTTGCAGTCCAAGTGACTCTCAAGAGTCTTCTCCAACACCACAGTTCAAAAGCATCAATTCTCCAGGGCTCAGCTTTCCTTATAGTCCAGCTCTCACATCCATACATGACTACTGGAAAAACCATAGCCTTGACTAGACGGACATTTGTCAGCAAAGTAATGTCTCTGCTTTTTTATATGCTGTCTAGGTTGGTCATAACTTATCTTCCAAGGAATATGCGTCTCTAATTTCTTGGCTGCAATCACCATCTGCAGTGATTTTGGAGCCCCTAAAAATAAAGTCTGATACTGTTCCCACTGTTTCCCCATCTATTTGCCATGAAGTAATGGGACAGGATGCCATGATCTTCGTTTTCTGAATGTTGAGCTTTAAGACAACTTGTTCACTCTTCTCTTTCACTTTCATCAAGAGGCTCTTTATTTTTTCTTCACTTTCTGCCATAAGGGTGGTGTCATCTGCATATCTGAGGTTATTGATATTTCTCCCAGCAATCTTGATTCCAATTTGTGCTTCCTCAGCCCAGCATTTCTCATGATGTACTCTGCATATAAGTTAAATAAGCAGGGTGACAATAGACAGCCTTGACGTACTCTTTTTCCTATTTGGAACCAGTCTGTTTTTCCATGTCTAGTTCTAACTGTTGCTTCTTGACCTACATACAGGTTTCTCAAGAGACAGGTCAGGTGGTCTGGTATTCCCATCTCTTCCCTAATTTTCCACAGTTTATTGTGATCCACACAGTCAAAGGCTTTGGCATAGTCAATAAAGCAGGAATAGATGGTTTTTCTGGAATTCTCTTGCTTTTTCGATGATCTAGCAGAAGTATACATCTTTTCAAAGTTGTGGTTTGGGGTTCTTCAGATAAATATCTAGAACTGGAATAGCTGAATCATATGGTAATTCTATTCTTAATTTTTTGAGGAATTTCCATATTGTTTTACATAATGACAGCATTGATTTACATTTATGCTAACAGTGCACAAGTATTCTCTTCTCCGCATCCTCTAACAAATCACATCCAAATGTTGATTTGTTATTCCTTGCCTTTTTGATAGTAGCCATTCTGACTGGCAAGAGGTGATATCTTGGGATTTTAATTTGCATTTCCTAGTTAAAATTTTGTGTGTAGGAAAAAAAGAGTAATATTTTAGTAACTCTTCTAACAAAAAATGTTAATTTACTAGATGTTATAAAAATTCAAAATCAGAAGATGCAAATATCCTTTTTCCTTCTCTGTTCTCTCCCTCCTTCCCTCCCTCCCTCTTTCTCTCTCTCCCTCTCACTGTTTCTCCAAAATAAAAGTAAATATTAAAGACCATAGGTTTGAGACTATTTGAAATATAAAAAGAAAGTCCTAGGTTAGATGTCAGGCATTTATTGATGCTATCTAAACTCCCAGACGTTAATTTCTTCAATTGATACATAAGAATAATAACACTTATTTCCAAAATGATGCTGAAAAGCAAAGTACACTAGCTTTGTGGCCCAAAAGCTCTACTGACCCCCGTTTCTAGCTTTTCTGAGCCTCATTCTCTTACCTACCTCTGGAGGTGGAGATGAGATGATCCAAGCACATAGAACAATCTCTGGTGCACAGAGGACTCCCCTCACTTCCTCCCTGGTCTATTGCTCTAGCATTAATTTTTCTAAGCCAACACCAAACTCATACACTTCCCTAAAAAATAGTCTCATTGAAATCCAGCATTATCAGACTTATATCGTGAACACATCACCAGGCTCCTCTGTCCATGGGTATTCTCCAGTCAAGAATATTGGTGTGGGTTTTCTTGCCCTCCTCTAAGGAGTTGATTAGGAGTGCTTAACCAATAAAACTGCAAGGAGATCCAACCAGTCCCTTTTAAGGAGATCAGTCCTGGGTATTCATTGGAAGGACTGATGTTGAAGCTGAAACTCCAGTACTTTGGCCACCTGATGCAAAGAACTGACTCATTTGAAAAGAGCCTGATCCTGGGAAAGATGGAGAGCAGGAGTAGTAGGGGACGACAGAGGATGAAATGATTGGATGGCATTACCGCCTCGATGGACATGGGTTTGGGTGGGCTCTGGGAGTTGGTAATGGACAGGGGGGCCTGGCGTGCTGCAGTTCACAAGGTTGCAAAGAGTCGGACACAACTGAGTGACTGAAATGAACTGAACTGAACCAATAAAAGCTAGGGAAGAGGTTTTATAGAGAAAGCAAGGAACAAAGCAGAAAATTATTTCACTGACTATAGCTGAAGCAGTTGTCTTATTTAGGAGAGAATTATTGGCTGTTTGTGATAGCTGTTCTTAAATTTCACCGCCTCAGATTCCAGTGAACTGACTCTAGCTTAGGTTTTAGTTTGCCTACATAGGCTACCAGAGCGTTAGAGCCATCTCAGTCTAATGGCTTACTTGTTTAATTAATTTAACAACCATTATCTTAAAAATATTCTCTGTATTTTCTTCTATCATTTAAATGCTGCTTTCCATGGTCATTAATCCATTTTATTATGTCTTCATGTGAGATGGGAATCATACTTTATTTCCAATGAAAAACAGAATTGATAGATGCTACAAACTGAGTGTTTATGTACCACTACCCCCAATTCATATACTAAGTTTTATTCCAAAAGTGATGGTATTTGGAGGTGGAATATTTGGGAGGTGATTATGTCATAAGTTTTATGTTATTGATAAGCCATTCAATTTATGGGATTATTATTTTTTTTGAGGACAGCCTAAGATAATAGGCTAATTAAGTTTTCATTTATTTTTTTAGTCACTTAGTATAAATTTTTTTCTCTCAAAATTTTCCACATCATCTAAAGTTTCTAATTTATTGTATATATCCATAGCATTATGTATCTATACGATATACCTATCGTTCCTACTGCTGTTTCTATACCTTCTTTTTGCTGTAATGAATCCGTGTGGGTAAGATGTTGGTTATTTTATTAGTCTCTGATACCAGTTTGGGTTCCTTGTTTCCCATTTCATTGCTTAAGTGTATGCTTTTTATTCTTTCCTTTTTCTTACTTTGTTTGAGCTTAGCTGTGTACCTTTTCTAACTTCTTAAAGATAATCTTCAACCTATCTTTCAAGCGTATGGATTTAATTGATATATTTCCCTGTAAGCACTGCTATTTGCTGTTTTACATTCCGAAAAGATAGTTCAATGTCACTCACTTCTAACTACATTATAATTATTTTCTCTGACTTCTATTTCCTATTGCTTATTTTTTTTTTTAATTTTCAAATGTATTTGGGGGGTTATTTTCTTACTGATGTCTAATGTTGGTACATTTTCCTATAGAAACTGTGGTCATCATTATTTAATACTTCCTTTGTAGGATAGAATACAATTAATTTCAGAAATGTGCTATGCTTCCTTGAAAATAATATACATCACTTAATTTCCCCTAATGCTCTAATGAGCTCAATGTGTGTATGTGTGCCCATTAAGCTAAGCTTATTAAGGTTTTTTCCAAATGTTTTTTGTCTTTATTAAATCCTTGTCTAATTGATCTATCAGTTCTGAAAAGTATGTTTTTAAATCCTCTTTTGGTGTCGCTGACAGCAGCCCACCAAGGCTCCCCCGTCCCTGGGATTCTCCAAGCAAGAACACTGGAGTGGGTTGCCATTTCCTTCTCCAATGCATGAAAGTGAAAAGTGAAAGTGAAGTCGTGTCTGACTCTTAGCGACCCAGTGGACTGCAGCCCA
>SJYA01000257.1:120871-146941 GCA_006410615.1 Neotragus moschatus
GTCGGACACAACTGAGTGACTGAAATGAACTGAACTGAACCAATAAAAGCTAGGGAAGAGGTTTTATAGAGAAAGCAAGGAACAAAGCAGAAAATTATTTCACTGACTATAGCTGAAGCAGTTGTCTTATTTAGGAGAGAATTATTGGCTGTTTGTGATAGCTGTTCTTAAATTTCACCGCCTCAGATTCCAGTGAACTGACTCTAGCTTAGGTTTTAGTTTGCCTACATAGGCTACCAGAGCGTTAGAGCCATCTCAGTCTAATGGCTTACTTGTTTAATTAATTTAACAACCATTATCTTAAAAATATTCTCTGTATTTTCTTCTATCATTTAAATGCTGCTTTCCATGGTCATTAATCCATTTTATTATGTCTTCATGTGAGATGGGAATCATACTTTATTTCCAATGAAAAACAGAATTGATAGATGCTACAAACTGAGTGTTTATGTACCACTACCCCCAATTCATATACTAAGTTTTATTCCAAAAGTGATGGTATTTGGAGGTGGAATATTTGGGAGGTGATTATGTCATAAGTTTTATGTTATTGATAAGCCATTCAATTTATGGGATTATTATTTTTTTTGAGGACAGCCTAAGATAATAGGCTAATTAAGTTTTCATTTATTTTTTTAGTCACTTAGTATAAATTTTTTTCTCTCAAAATTTTCCACATCATCTAAAGTTTCTAATTTATTGTATATATCCATAGCATTATGTATCTATACGATATACCTATCGTTCCTACTGCTGTTTCTATACCTTCTTTTTGCTGTAATGAATCCGTGTGGGTAAGATGTTGGTTATTTTATTAGTCTCTGATACCAGTTTGGGTTCCTTGTTTCCCATTTCATTGCTTAAGTGTATGCTTTTTATTCTTTCCTTTTTCTTACTTTGTTTGAGCTTAGCTGTGTACCTTTTCTAACTTCTTAAAGATAATCTTCAACCTATCTTTCAAGCGTATGGATTTAATTGATATATTTCCCTGTAAGCACTGCTATTTGCTGTTTTACATTCCGAAAAGATAGTTCAATGTCACTCACTTCTAACTACATTATAATTATTTTCTCTGACTTCTATTTCCTATTGCTTATTTTTTTTTTTAATTTTCAAATGTATTTGGGGGGTTATTTTCTTACTGATGTCTAATGTTGGTACATTTTCCTATAGAAACTGTGGTCATCATTATTTAATACTTCCTTTGTAGGATAGAATACAATTAATTTCAGAAATGTGCTATGCTTCCTTGAAAATAATATACATCACTTAATTTCCCCTAATGCTCTAATGAGCTCAATGTGTGTATGTGTGCCCATTAAGCTAAGCTTATTAAGGTTTTTTCCAAATGTTTTTTGTCTTTATTAAATCCTTGTCTAATTGATCTATCAGTTCTGAAAAGTATGTTTTTAAATCCTCTTTTGGTGTCGCTGACAGCAGCCCACCAAGGCTCCCCCGTCCCTGGGATTCTCCAAGCAAGAACACTGGAGTGGGTTGCCATTTCCTTCTCCAATGCATGAAAGTGAAAAGTGAAAGTGAAGTCGTGTCTGACTCTTAGCGACCCAGTGGACTGCAGCCCACCATGCTCCTCCATCCATGGGATTTTCCAGGCAAGAGTACTGGAGTGGGGTGCCATTGCCTTCTCCGACAAAAATACTACAGTGGTTGTTATTTCCTACTCCAGCGGATCTTCTTGACCCAGGGATTGAACCTGGGTCTCATGCATTGCAGGAACATGCTTAACCATCTGAGCCAAAGAGAAGTCCTTAATCTTATACAATACAATGATGAATTTGCAAATTCTGTCTTCCAGTTAGTGATCATTTTACATATTTTGATCTGCATTGCCAGAATAGAATTTAGGATTGCTATAACTTTCTGGCAAATTGTTCACTTAATTTTTATTTGACTTCTTTGTTTCTAATAGTAATATTCTTGTTACAACTTGCTTTTTGATTAGGATTTGCCTAGTGTAACTTCCGTCTTCCTTACCGGCACTCTTAAGATTTTTGCTTTCAGACTTTTTTATTCAATCATTTTATAGACTTATCTAAAAAAGATGAGTACTGTAGGTCTGTGTGTTAGTGGTTATTTTTTGTTTGTTTGTTTTTTAATGGCTAATCATTCTTTCTCTTTGGTAGTTTTAAAGATATATATATATATATATATTTGGATTAGTCCTTTCTGTGACATCATTGAATGGCCTTACTATGTTCAAGTCTTGCTATCTTCTCCATCCTAAAGAAACAAATCTTTCATTGATTCCAAACATTCTTATCAATATAGATTTAAATTTGGTTTTCTTTTTATGCTCTCTTCCTTGGGATATTCTTTTAGGTGCTAGCTTTAAGTCTTTTGATTTTTTTTATGTTTTGAAGCTTTCTCTTTTTATTGTTTTTATTCACTTTTATTTTTTTGAGGAATATTTTTACAGGCTATTATATTCTGACTTTTATTTTTCTTTCACCCTCTTACAGATGTCACTTATTTGTATTTTGTTTTGTCTTGTTTACCATACTTCCCAGCACGTGGAATCCAACCAGGGGTTGAACACACAGCCCCTGCATTGGAAGTGTAATCTTAACCACTGGACTGCCAAGTCTTTTAATCTTCAAGTCTTTAAATCATTGTTTATTTCTCTGTTCTGCATCTGGGTACTTTCCCCACTCCTTCCTCAAAGTCAGAGATACTTACATCAGCAAAGTCTTGTCAAAACTGTTCTTTGAAATTTTGATTTAATTATTAGTATTTCCTTATTTATATCTTTAAGATTTATTTGGTTCTTTAAAAAATTTTTTTTCTTTCTTAATGTTCTCTGCTATTTATCTTCAGTAATTATAAACATTTTGCTTTATAATATT
Source organism: Neotragus moschatus (assembly GCA_006410615.1). Classification (NCBI taxonomy): domain Eukaryota; kingdom Metazoa; phylum Chordata; class Mammalia; order Artiodactyla; family Bovidae; genus Neotragus; species Neotragus moschatus. Next base: position 123,733 of record SJYA01000257.1, read on the forward strand.
TTATATGATTCCATTAACTTCACTCTTTATAGTCCTTCCACCGATTTTGTCTACTAGCTTTTCCCTATGGTGTATAGTTGCCTTATGACCTTTGTTAGTGAGACTATTTTAGAAGCAATTGATTTACCTATTGGTGCTCCACTACCAGTGTTCTTGCCTGGAGAATCCCAGGGACGGGGGAAGCCTGGTGGGCTGTCGTCTCTGGGGTCGCACAGAGTCAGACACAACTGAAGCGACTTAGCAGCCGCAGCAGCAGCTCCACTACCATAGGCCTTTGCAGTGATCCCTAACAAATGGTATGTGTGTGTTTCTGAACATTCACAGATTTCAGCAATCCAGAGGCATATTTAACAATTCCTAAGGTAAGGAATTACACAAGCCCTCACTCTAAATTTTATTTCCATGACAACTCCCAGTGCAGGCTTGGTTTTTCAGTAGAAGCAGTCATTCTAAGATCCCTATTTTAGGAAGAATCTTCAATTCTAGTTCTTCACCTTTCTCAGGCCCTCTTCTGCTTTGATAAGGGTTAAAAGTTTAGGTCTGAGCAATAAGAGTTTCTAATATTTCAATCCTTTGATAAGTCACCTTAATATCTACCAGCAAAACCCCCTTCATGACATTCCTCTATCCTCCAAAATGTCATTGTGAGCAGTCAATCCTATAAATATTTATTTACAGAATTTAAAAAAAAAATGCTTACAAGATCACTGAAAAATTCCAAAGTGCAATTTTCTACCTTACCTTCAGAATTCCACAGGCTTCTATTATGACATATTTTCCTTGATTCCCTAAAGGTTTACAATTTGTCCAAGAGTTTCTCATTCTAAGTCCCAAAAGAGAGCTTTGTTTTTTAACTGTCTGCACTATACTAAAAATTAATTCAAGGAACTGACCACTTTGCCCTCAAGAATTGAGTAATAAACCCTCTTGTATCCATTAAGGTTCTCTGAGTGTAGAGCTCCCCCAAAGCACCAAAGGGCAATTATTGTAAATCTGCCTAGACAGAGCTTTCACTATAGAGAAAATTTACTTCTCAAAGCTTACTCAAGAATGAAAAATAGCCTTACTGAGAAAAATGGTCTTTCTGAGAGTTCTGGCCCAATGTAAAGCACCCACGTTTTAGTATCTTTCATCCAATAAGAGCAGTGTTTGAAACAGATTTTCATTGAAAATATTTGTCTATGGTCCCCATACAGTAATCCTTAAGATGGTAGGTACAAGAAAAATATGTATTGTCTTGATGGAAACATGAAAAATTGAGTGAATTAAAAATCATCTACTTCAATGGTTAATGATCTTGATTTTAAAATGAAGACAGTAAGGTTCAGGGAATTTGGTGGTAAAATTGAGAATGTCATATCAGACTTGTTTTTATCTCAGTCTGCTTCAAATGAAGGGCAAATATTTCAGTGGTGAAGCCACAATGAATTCATTATGTTTAGAACTTAACTCATTCCATCTCCAACTTTAGTCAGCAAAAGGATCAGCTGACAAGCTACTTAAAGTTCAGCTTCACAAAGAGAAGTGGGTCTGATTCAGTGAATTTTGTAAGTAGCCCAGAAATCAGTGTTTATTTAACATTTCTGGCGATTCTGGTGCATGTGGTCTTGGAGCATACTCTGAATAACTGTCAGAGGTACATGTGGAAATTGAAAGTTATTCAGTCATGTCTGACTCTTTGTGACCCATGGACTGTACAATCCATGGAATTCTCCAGGTCAGAATACTGGAACGGGTAGCCTTTCCCTTCTGCAGGGGATCTTCCCAACCCAGAGATCGAACCCAGGTCTCCCACATTGCAGGAGTATTCTTTACCAGCTGAGCCACAAGCATATGTTAAGTCAAACAAAACACTGTATTATATACACCCACAGTGAAAATTCGTCCACACACTATCAGAGAAACCCCCATGTGGCTATCTTCATAGCAGGTGCTACGAGCAGGTGCACTTTCTTGCCATGAGTCATTGCATACGGAATCTGCCTGCTGAACCAGCTGACTTTTTAAACCATTTAAGCAGTTCATTCATGTATCAATGGAAACTTCATACAATCAGTGGTTCTAAACTCTTCTGTCTCCCATGTATACCTGAAGGTGTTAATACTGTCACATCACTTACCATGACTCCTTTCTGCATTCAATCTTGAACAAGAGTTGTCAGAGCTGAGATAATCTTGGAATGACAAGGAAGAGGGGTAAATGCCATTTGTAAGAACCTCACAGTTGATTTTGATGTCCATTAAATTTTTACTTGGCTTATTTTTCTGAACTAAGATTTACCATGTGCTGTTAGTATTTACAGGAAATATTTTTGTCTAATCAAATGCCTCATTTGTGAAGTCATTTCTGATCCTCACTTCTGAAATTATTCCTTCCATTCATGCTCTGCCACTCTTTGATTTATATTATAAAACATAATCTATATTGAAAATTTTTGTTTCCATGTTGCTAAAAGACTAAATGCATGCATCCCTAAAATTCATATGCTGAAACTTAATCCCAGATGTAATGGTATTTGAATGTGGGCTCTTTAGGAGGTGATGAGATCACATCATAAGGGCTTTGCTCTTATAAAAGAGGTTCCAGAGTATTCCTTTGACTTTCTTTTATATAAGGACATAATGAGAAGAAGCCATCTATGAATCAAGAAGAAGAACTTTATCAGACATCAAATCTACTGGCACTTTGGCACTGGATTTTCTAGACTCAAGAATTATGAGAAATTGCTCAGTTGTTGCAGGGAAAATCCATTTCTGACTCCACGTTGGAACTGTTTCTTTGACTTGCTTTTCATTGTGTTTGTTATTATAAGCCTACATAATGGCCTAGAATCCTGCCCCTTGCCTGACTATTAAACTAAAATGCCTTTGTTCAGGACTCTGCCTGGATGGCAGGAAGGAAAAAATTAACACATTCTCCTTCCTAAAGCTTGCCATTCTGGGAGATGTTTGCACGATTAAGGGCCTTTTTTCTTTGTTTCCTCACCTTCCCTGCCATCTCTGATCCATAAAATAACCTGGCATCCAGACCCAGATAAGATGGCTATTTTGAGACGTTAGTCTGCCATCGTCTCAGTCAGCTGGCTCTCTGAATAGAGTCATATTCCTTCCCTCAACACCTTGTCTCTTGAATGTATTGGCTTGTCCAAGCAGAGTGAGTTGAATTCAGTAACACTATTGTTTATAACCTCTCTGTCTATGATATTCTGTGATAACAGTTCAAACTAAACACTCATACTTCCTCATGTGCTCTAACAGAAGCCTTGTATTATTCATCTTTATATCACCAGCTGTCAGCAAATTGCCAAGTCTAGAAGAGGCTTTCAATAAAAACATATGAAAGAAGAAGAGCAAGCGGGCTGGCACAAACACACGCCCTGGTACGTATGTTAAGAAATCTCTGAACATGTTTCTTGGTCCATAAACATATATAAGGGTAACTGGAACCAAGATTCTTCTTAATACTGTCATCAAAATCTTTGTATTTGTTAAACCTAAATACGTGCGTGCCTTCTTCATGTTTTAAATTAAAACACTGCATTTTGTAAAAGTAAGACAACTTTGAATTATAGTAATGAAAGACACTTTGATAAACTATATATATTTTTATGATCCAAAGCATCCTGCAAATAATGTTATTTGGTAAAGGATGCAGTATTAGAACCTCTAAAGGTTTCAGTAAACCTTATTGAAAAAATTCAAGATCTGAAAGCATTTTTAAATGATATTTCAGAATACCCAAAAGCCTTCTCAAACTCATACAGTTGTTGTCATTTTTCTCCCCACCAGGTAAAACCTCTGCAAATTTGTTTGTATTGATTAAAGTCTGCAAAGAAAACACATTTATTTAGATTGATTTATGAAACTGACTGCTGTAATGAAAAACCGTACTACCTGTTTCAGTATTGGGCCCTGAAAATCAATTACAGGGCACTGAGACCATTATTTTCCTTGTAAACAAAGGCTCTTTCATTTCCAGAACATTTCTTCTATGTAAAAGATGATGGACTAAGATATTATATCTAAAGGGGATATGCCAACATTTGCCTATTTAGGTTAGCTGAAAGCCACAAAATTAATATTGGCTGGTTCTGAATTTTCCAGCTATGCTCAAATGAATACACCATTTTTGGAGAAAAACAAAACAAGCCCTGTGTTTACAATGGCACTAACTTGCATGCTGATTCTTAAAATAAGAGTCTTTCTAAAGTCATTTCAAAGAAAACCTCAATTCTATGAAATATCTTAGTCTAAACGATTTAGAACTAGAAAGGATTCCTCCCTCAGTGTATGCTGCTTGGATACAATTAAGGAATGTTATGGTCTTGTGGAATTTCCAGTTTTAGCCAGTCACCAAACCTTCCATCACACAAGTTTCAGTGGTACTTACTAGATTCTTTCAAAATGGAGTTGTTCTTTTTCTGGAAAGATCACTTACAATTACATCCAAGAAACAATGCTTAGAGTTTATTTTTAGAAAGAAGAGGAAGTGAAGGTCAAGATTAAAGCATACAACCACCACGCAGGCTCCACCCCAAAAGACCTCTTATACCTAAGTTCTAGGCTCTTTTATTATACTTCTTCTGGGGGTGATTTGGAATCCTTAGTTTCTTCCTCTGCAAAGAATGAAAGGAAACTTCTAGCAAAATTAGGCTGAAAACTTAAGCATTAACTCTTCAAAAATCTTTGGGAGAAGTCAACCGTGTATGTAGCTGATTTTTAAGTAGGCATAAAAGTTTCCATGTTTTGGGAAAAGGTTACCAGTAAAGAGTAGGACCTGTACACATCAGAGTTAACTCTAACAGAGGTGATAATTGTTAATGAGTTATTGTTTTACCTGATGTAACTCTGCAAAAATATCAAAATAAAAAGTTTATTAAGTAATAAAATAATCTGGCTGCACATAAATGTTATACAGATGATATCTATCTTCTTTGAATGAATTCAAAACCATTTCAACACACATTTTTCCCTAATCCCAAAGCTCTGCTCCTGTGACTTGATGTCATTTAATTCTCATTCAAACTTTGCTCCCTTTTCTGTCCTTCCTCTACTACATCAGGGCTTTGTGTGCAAAGTAGTTTCTTCCAGGCTCCAAGCCTAATTTAATTTCATGCTTTTCAGATCTTTCTTTATAAACAAAATTGCTGCATTTTAAGATGTGCTATTTAGATGACTACTTACCCAACATTTGAGCTTCCAGGTGGTGCCAGTGGTAAAGAATCCACCTACCAACTCATGAGACTTAAGAGACACAGGTTTGATCCATAGGTTGGGAAGATTGCTTGGAGGAGGAAATGGCACTCCATTTCAACATTCTTGCCTGGAGAATGCCATGGACAGAGGAGCCTGGCAGGCTACAGTCAATGGAGTCACAAAGAATCAGATATGACTCAGCATTTGACCAACTATCCAACATTTGGCTGATTTGTATTTGAGAGAGACTTAAGACATTATTTATTCCAACTTTACCAAAATAAAAGTAAGAATACTAAGGCTCAGAATGTGTAAGTAATGTTACAAATTGCTCAGGCAAAGTAAAACTATCAGAATCTAGATTGACAATTCTTCACCAAATGAATGGGCTTTTTCTTGNTGTGGTAGTTTGAGCATTCTTTGGCATTGCCTTTCTTTGGGATTGGAATGAAAACTGACAGGGCAACCCAAGATGGGCGGATCATGGTGGAGAGGTCTGTGTGGTCTGCTGGAGAAGGGAATGGCAAATCACTTCAGTATTCTTGCCTTGAGAACCCCATGAACAGTATAATAAGACAAGACACTTCAAAACTATGATTTTTTTTATTTATGTTGTACTTATGATGCACCCACTTACTGAGCTTTTTCACCATTCCAATTTGCTTCAAATCCCAAAAGACACTGAAATGATGGACACTGAATTCTTAGGCAGTTTCCTGTGTAGCTGTAAGAAGATTAACTTAGATGGTGCTGTCAGTAAAGCTGATCCTTTCAGTTGGTCATTGTTAACTGCCAATAACCAGGCACTGCACTCCTCATCTTCAAGTTTCTAGTCTCCTTTGCAAAATTTCTTTTTTCCCCCTTTTTATTTATTTTTAAAATTTTTATTTTATTTTTGTACTTTACAATACTGTATTGGTTTTTCCCTACCTTCTTGGACTACCATTGCACCGTGTGTTCATTAGCAATTCCCAAGCCAAATGCACTGTACATGTTGCCAGTTGTCTCTGCTGCTTTATGACACATTTTCAACTCAAATAAGAAAATTGTTTAAATTTGCTTTTGGTCTAACACCATTTCCAAAGGCTCAGTTCAGTTCAGTTCAGTTCAGTTGCTCAATCGTGTCCAACTCTCTGTGATCTCATGGACTGCAGCACACCATGCCTCCCTGTTCATCACCAACTCCTGAAGTTTACCAAAACTCATGTCCACTGTGTCGGTGATGCCATCCAACTATCTCATCCTCTGTCGTCCCCTTCTCCTCCTGCCTTCTATCTTTCCCAGCATCACGGTCTTTTCCAATGAGTCAACTCTTTGCATGAGGTGGCCAAAGTATTGGAGTTTCACCTTCAACATCAGTCCTTCCAATGAATATTCAGAACTGATTTCTTTCAGGATGGACTGGTTGGATCTCCCTGCAATTCAAGGGACTCTCAAGAGTCTTACCTAAAACCATAGTTCAAAAGCATCAATTCTTCAGCCCTCAGCTTTCTTTATAGTCCAGCTTTCACATCCATACNCCAAAGTATTGGAGTTTCACCTTCAACATCAGTCCTTCCAATGAATATTCAGAACTGATTTCTTTCAGGATGGACTGGTTGGATCTCCCTGCAATTCAAGGGACTCTCAAGAGTCTTACCTAAAACCATAGTTCAAAAGCATCAATTCTTCAGCCCTCAGCTTTCTTTATAGTCCAGCTTTCACATCCATACATGACTACTGGAAAAACCATAGCTTTGACTAGCTGGACCTTTGTTGACAAAGTAATGTCTCTGCTTTTTAATATGCTGTCTAGGTTGGGCATAGCTTTTCTTCCAAGGAGCAAGTGTCTTTTAATTTCATGGCTGCAGTCACCATCTGCAGTGATGGTGGAGTCCCCCCAAAATAAAGTCTGTCACTGTTTCCATTGTTTCCCCATCTATTTGCCATGAATTGATGGAACTGAATGACATGATCTTAGTTTTCTGAATATTGAGTTTTAAGCCAACTTTTCACTATCCTCTTTCACTTTCATCAAGAGGCTCTTTAGTTCTTCGCATTTTGCCATAAGGGTGGTGCCATCTGCATATCTGAAGTTATTGATAATTCTCCTAGCAGTCTTGATTCCAGCTTGTGCTTCATCCAGTCCAACAGTTCTCATGATGTACTCTCCATATAAGTTATATAAGCAAGGTGACAATATACAGCCTTGACGTACTCCTTTCCTGATTTGGAACTGGTGTGTTGTTCCATGTCTGGTTCTAACTGTTGCTTCTTGACCTGTATACAGATTTCTCAGGAGGCAGGTACTGTGATCTGGTATTTCCATATCTTTAAGCATTTTCCACAGCTTGTTGTGATCCACACAATCAAAGCCTTTGGCGTAGTCAATAAAGCAGATGTTTTTCTGGAACTCTCTTGCTTTCTTGATGATCCAATGGATATTGGCAATTTTATTTCTGGTTTCTCTGCCTTTTCTAAATCCACTTTGCACATCTGGAAGTTCACGGTTCATGTACTGTTGAAGCCTGGCTTGGAGAATTTTGAGCATTGAGCAGTTTGTTGTGATCTACACAGTCTAAGGCTTTGGCATAATCAATAAAGCAGAAGTAGATATTTTTCTGGATTTCTCTTTCTTTTTCTATTATCCAAAGGATTCCATAGTCTAAAATACATATAAAATAAAACAGCAAGTAATAATCCATTAACAAAAAGCATAAAACAAGAAATGCACATTAAAATGAAGTATAATGCCATTTGTTTAAGAATGTATTCCAGTGTCAAATGGCAAAGTTCAACAATGCAAAACAAGTTACTTCTACACCAACTTAATAGGCGATCTCTCAGCATGTATACAAAACATTTATATAAAAATGACAAAAATGCAAAAGCTCACTTATAATAGAAATATTTTGCATATCACCTAGTGCTTCTCAAAAAACTAAATTAATAATTGTGCTTTATAAGCGTTATGATTGAAGGGCAAGCAGCTGCAGGTTAAGGGAACAATGTACATGTACATGTTAAAAGTATAAATAAGCACAAGGAGTGATCAATATGAATTTAGCTTAGTGATTATGTCATTCATTGTGGGGGGTCAGGAATAATGGACTACAATGACATGACAGATAAGGCACATATCTTTAAATTTTAATATTTAAAAATAAAATATAATAAAAGCATCGCTGGAGCTGGAAGCGGCAACCCACTCCAGTATTCTTGCCTGCAGAAATCCATGGACAGAGGAGCCTGGAGAGCTACAGTCCATGGGATAACAAAGAGCCAGACACGACTGAGTGACTAAAATTTTCACTTTCATGTTAAAACTTGTGGGATATGCTTAAGCAGTGCTTAAAATAGAAAAATATGTGATAGTCTTAAACAAACATTCTTAAAAAGGCTAAAAGTAAATGTAATAAATTATCTCATGAAATAAATTAAGATCAACAGATAAAATTATGCTTTATTTATTTGTATTTGTAAGATTATTATAGGAAGTTAGGAAAAATAAAACGTGTTATTTTGCTATCAAAATTAGCATTCATTGAACTTTATAACTAGTAGATAAATTATAAATATATTGAAGAGGACTGTTTAAAAAATCTTCTCTCTGTGTTAGTTAGGTCCAAGATGAACTGTATGAAAAGATTCTTCATGTCATTAACTAGCATATATATTACACATTTTTCTATGAAAAATAGCTCCAAGTTATCTCTTTTTCAGGTCATAAAGTGTTGAATTTTTTTTTTCCTACCAAGGCTTTAGAATCTCTCAGTATCTTTGTCCTATTGGCCTTGCTCTGAAGAAATATACAATAGTAACTTACTAGAACGTTGTGTTTCTAAAGACCATTATGCTTATTTTTATAGCACCAGAAACATTCCTGTTAATGTCAGGAACACTCCACCCTACTGGAAACCTGACATTATGTCTCCTCCATAGAGATATCAAGTCATTCAATAAGCAGTACAAAAAAAGAATGAGAAAAACTCTTTTTTATGCAAATGATATTGTTGCCTAAATAGAAAGCTTACAATATTCTCCAGAAAAAAAAGTTAAAACTAATAAGAACAGAATTATTGTCAGGAAGGTTAACATATAAAAATTGTAATTTCTTCATCCCAACAATACCATTTATCAAATATGAAAGAAAAAACATATATCATGTATAATATTTAAAATATTATAATACCCTCAATATTATCAATACTGAGGAATAAGTAAATTATTTATGATTTGGGAAATATCTAAAAGAAACTGTTTTATATGCAAATGATAGAATCCTATTCTAGTAGTAAAATCGGTCCTTTTTTGTGCTCCGTCATGTCCAAGTCTCTGCAACCCCATGGACTGTAGCCCAGCAAGTTCCTTTCTCCACAGGATTTTCCAGGTAAGAATACTGGAGTGGATAGCCATTTCCTTCTCCAGGGGGTCTTCCCAACCCACAGATTGAACCCATGTCTCTTGAGTCTCCTTCATTGGCCAATGGATTCTTTACCAACTTAGCCACATTGGAAGCTCCATTTAGTAGTAAAATTGAATAAAAGCAAACACATATGTATTTACAAATACATAACCAAGGAACTATAAATAACAGGGAGAAAAAGACTAAAGGGAGACATGCTGCTGATGGCCTTTAAGGGCTCAAGAAGCAAATAAAGAAAGCCTACAGTTTGGTCAGTAATGCTTTAGGTATTTTATTCATAATAATATTACACAGAAATATTACAAAGTTTTTTAATGTTAGGGAGTAGCTGCGCAGGTAATTGTTACATTATTCTCTAATCTTCTGTGTGCTTCTTTCATTTTGCAAGCTCCAAAATGATTTGTAAAGAAAGTAAAAGAAAAACCTGTAATTATAATCACAAACTTCTGTATTTATATGAAGCATGCATGAGTTATCTCGTTTGCATAAATTGTATATGCACTGTGCAAATATAAAGATCCTGATAGTCTGAAATATAAAAGGAGTGATTTAGAATTTCCATTTCAAATCCTTCAACCAATTAACTGTCTCATTTACTTAATATAAATGCAATTTCAGATTTATGTGATTGAAAAGCTCTTGATAAACAGAATTTCTCTTCAAAAGAGTTTTGGTTTTTCTTCTGTAAATTTAATCTTAGTAATGATTTTTCATTTATCTTGAAAGCATGTAATTTTAATTTTTATTGAAGAGTTAAAGAAGAATAACATACAGGGAGCAAATTATTCATTTAGTAGACTTCATATTTCTCCTCAACTTTTCAAGGTTTAGTGCAACTGCTCACTACAGATGTGAAATTCTTTGGAAAACTCTTTGGAATTTACTACTAAGGTTGTTTGTGGGTGAAAGTTAAAATCACTCAGCCACGTCTGACTCTTTGCGACCCTGTGGACTATACAATCTGTGGAATTCTCCAGGCCAGAATACTGGAGTGAGTAACTGTTCCCTTCTCCAGGGGATCTTCCCAACCCAGGGATCAAACCCAGGTCTCCTGCATTGCAGGTGGATTTTTACCAGCTGAGCCACAGGCCCAAGAATGCTGGCATGGGTAGCCTATCCCTTCTCCAGCTGATCTTTAAAGGAATAAAATGATGGTGGCCCTGAATACCAAATCATGTGACCCAGGTTTACAAAAGAATCCTAGAAAAATACCACCTCCTCCTCCATGATGTAGACCCATTCAACACCAAGGAAACAAAATGAAGAACTGGCCAACTGATTTTACTCAGATGCTCAAGTCTTAAAGGTAAGCACATTCACTGGATGGGTAGAGTTTTCCCCCACAGCTAGCAAAGGCCTTAGAAGTAACAAAGAACTTGCTTCAAAAGATAATCCCACCTTTCAGATTACCTCAATATATATACAAAATGATAATAAAACTCTCCCAGATTTAAAAACTATTCTGGGAAAATGGTTTGGGTTCTCAAGATCATGGCTGAAATTCTGTAACAAGAGCTATGAGGCCTCTGTTTGTGCGTTCATATGTGTCTATATGTGTGTTATAGATGTATGATATTACAAAAATTAATTCACAAAGCAGTTCTAACTGACTTAAGAGAAATTAAATACTCATGCTGCTGCTGCTGCTGCTGCTGCTGCTAAGTCACTTCAGTCGTGTCCGACTCTGTGTGACCCCATAGACGGCAGCCCACCAGGCTCCCCATCCCTGGGATTCTCCAGGCAAGAACACTGGAGTGGGTTGCCATTTCCTTCTCCAATGCATGAAAGTGAAAACTGAAAGTGAAGTCGCTCAGTGGTGTCCAACTCTTAGCGACCCCATGGACTGCAGCCTATCAGGCTCCTCCATCCATGGGATTTTCCAGACAAGACTACTGGAGTGGGGTGCCATTGCCTTCTCCAAATACTCATACAAATACTCAAAAATACATAATCAGGCCAGAATGAATTTCAGGCTCATGTTACCTGGAAAATGTTCAGGACAAAACTAATATCTGATATTGAAAGTGGTTTAAGCTTTTTGGTGTGGTTAAATTAGGCAAAGAGTTACACATTATCAGGATTAGTTGGTTAAATGGGTTTTGTTAGGAATGGGCTAGGACAAGACTGGATTTGATTTCTCCCTCCAAAGTATTCTTGAAATGCTGCTTTTCACAAACAGATTGAGATGAGTTTTTTTGCCTGTAAGTGTTTTGTATTTGCTTTTGAAATCTTTAGGGAAAAAAACCCTTTAGTTTCAGTTTAGTTCAGTTCAGTCGCTCAGTCCTGTCTGACTCTTTGTGACCCCATGAATCGCAGCACACCAGGCCTCCCTGTCCATCACCAACTCTCAGAGTCCACTCAGACTCACGAGATTAAGTATTGTCTCACAGTGATTTATGATCTTATGTGGCTAAAAACTAACTTCGGGATGTTAGAGGGCTCCTAAGGTATCTTAAAGAGAAATATTTAACCAGGGTTTTTTCGTTCAGTTCAGTTCAGTCGCTCAGTCATGTCCGACTCTTTGTGACCCCATGAATCGCAGCACGCCAGGCCTCCCTGTCCATCACCAACTCCCAGAGTTCACTCAGACTCACACCCATCAAGTCAGTGATGCTATCCAGCCATCTCATCCTTGGTCGTCCCTTTCTCCTCCTGCCCCCAATCCCTCCCAGCATCAGAGTCTTTTCCAATGAGTCAACTCTTTGCATGAGGTGGCCAAAGTACTGGAGCTTCAGTTTTAACATCATTCCTTCCAAAGAAATCCCAGGGCCGATCTCCTTCAGAATGGACTGGTTGGATCTCCTTGCAGTCCAAGGGACTCTCAAGAGTCTTCTCTAACACCACAGTTCAAAAGCATCGATTCTTTGGCGCTCAGCCTTCTTCACAGTCCAACTCTCGCGTCCATACATAACTACTGGAAAAACCATAGCCTTGACTAGACGGACTTTAGTTGGCAAAGTAATATCTCTGCTTTTGAATATGCTCTCTAGGTTGGTCATAACTTTTCTTCCAAGGAGTAAGCGTCTTTTGATTTCATGGCTGCAGTCACCATCTGCAGTGATTTTGGAGCCCAGAAAAATAGTCTGACACTTATTTGATATGTTATGCTAATTGTGATCATGTGTAATTCTGTTTATTGTAACCAAGCTTTATCATACAGTATGGTCACATGTTTGACCATGCCTTTTGAGTATTTTGTCATTTATAGATATTTCTGGACACTGGTGCTGATACCAAAAAATGCTTCATCATCAAGAAGATACATGGGAAGGCTAAGGAACCAGTTATAACAGTAATACATCAAGATGATGGCTATGTAGGGATTTCAGGCCTTGTGGACTAAAACAAGGAGCTTCTCTGCTCCTGGGCCCCTAGATAAGGTATCCAGAGATTTTTACTCCCTGATAGGTAGGGTCAATGCCTCTGACTCAGCCTTGAAGCAGTTACAGAAGATGGACCTTCACTTTCTGCTTCCTATAAGAATATTGGAGTAAAATCTCTGAGGGGGCGATGTAACAGGAAGGAAGGAGAAGGACATAACTTTTGAAAAGAATGACATAGCCTGAGTGTACAACATAAACCAATTAGAATCAAGAGGGCCCAAGATGGCAGACAAGACTAGACCTTGATCTTGGATCAGCAAGTGAAATGACACATCCATTTGTGCCATGACAGTTCCAAGGCACTGTCAAAAGACCAAGGAGTGGGCGGTGGCCCAAATTCTGGAAATTTCCACCCCTTCCCCAAAGATATTTGGAATAATCCTCCCATTCATTAGCATATAAACTTACCCAGTCTATAAAAACTAACCACACCACATTTCAAGGCCACACGCACCCTCTGTGATGGCCCACACTCGTCTGTGGACTGTGCTTCTCTCTGAATCTGAATAAATCCACTTCTTACCTATCACTTTGTCTCTCACTGAAGACTTTCTGCACTGAGACATCAAGAACCCGAGCTTAATAAGCCCTGAAAACAGGTACCACTGGTTTGGGCCGAGTTTGAGTCCCAGCCATGTGGGTTCAAATTTCAAGCTGGATTTTGGCTGGGATCGAGTCCCAGCACATGGGTTCAAGTCCTAAGCTTAGATAAACAGTTTCACTAGCTTTTGTGGTTTTGACATAAGGTAAGAGGGCACGACTGACTGACTGAACTGAACTGAACTGAAGAGGACCAATTACTTGTTGACATTACTTGATGTAAGAGTTAGCAAGCAGAAAGAAAATTAGGGGTCACTGGAATACACTGTTGGAAAATTCTGTGTCTTGGTGGGAGAACTTGTGGCCTTGGGTGGCTCACTGATGCTGTTTAATGTTTGGATTTCACTCAAGGGCGAGATTGAGTCTTTTGTTTACTGTTAAGGGATTGACGGATCTTTGTTTCAGTTCAGTTCAGTTCAGTTCAGTTCAGTCACTCAGTCGTGTCCGACTTTTTGAGATCCCATGAACCGCAGCACGCCAGGGCTCCCTGTCCATCACCAATTCCCGGAGTTCAGTCAGACTCACACCCATCGAGTCAGTGATGCCATCCAGCCATCTCATCCTCTGTCACCCGCTTCTTCTCCTGCCCCCAATCCCTCCCAGCATCAGAGTCTTTTCCAATGACTCACCTCTTCACATCAGGTGGCCAAGGTGTTGGAGTTTCAGCTTCAACATCAGTCCTTCCAATGAGTACCCATGGCTGATCTCCTTCAGAATGGACTGGTTGGACCTCCTTTCAGTCCAAGGGACTCTCAAGAGTCTTCTCCAACACCACAGTTCAAAAGCATCAATTCTTTGGCACTCAGCTTTCTTCACAGTCCAGCTTTCACATCGATACATGAACAATGGAAAAACCATAGCCTTGACTACACCGACCTTCAGTTGTGTCCTATTCTTTGCGACCCCATAGCCGGCAGCATGCCAGGCCTCCCTGTCCATCACAAACTCCCAGAGCTTGCTCAAACTCAACTCCATCAAGTCAATGATGCCATCCAACCATCTCATCCTCTGTCATCCCTTCTCCTGGCTTCAATCTTTCCCAGCATCAAGGTCTTTTCCAGTGAGTCACTTCTTCACATCAGTTGGCCAAAGGATTGGAATCTCAGCTTCAGTATCAGTCCCTCCAATGAATATTCAGGACTGATTTCTTTTAGGATGGACTGGTTGGATCTCCCTGAAGTCCAAGCGACTCTCAAGAGTCTTCTCCAACACCACAGTTCAAAAGCATCAATTCTTCAGCCCTCAGCTTTCTTTATAGTCTGACTCTCACATCCATACATCAGTTCAGTTCAGTTCAGTTCAGTCGCTCAGTCGTGTCCNCATTCTTTGGCATTGCCTTTCTTTGGGATTGGAATAAAAACTGACCTTTTCCAGTCCTGTGGCCACTGCTGAGTTTTCATGGCAACTGGAAAAACCATAGCTTTGACTGGATGAGTGTTTGTTGGCAAAGTAAAGTCTCTGCTTTTTAATATGCTGTCTAAGTTTGTCATAGCTTTCCTTCCAAGGAGCAGTCACCATCTGCTGTGATTTTGGAGCCCAAGCAAATAAAGGCTGTCACTGTTTCCACTGTTTCCCCATCTATTTGCCATGAAGTGATGGGAGCAGATGACTTGATCTTAGTTTTTTGAATGTTGAGTTTTAAGCGAGACTTTTCACTCTCCTCTTTCAATTTCATCTAGAGGATCTTTAGTTCCTCTTTTTTTTCTGCCATAAGGGTGGTGTCATCTGCATATCTGAGCCTATAGAATGGTAAGCTGCTAATGCTCACTTTGGCTGAAAATCAGAGGCAAGCTGTATTCATTTCCTAGGGATACTATAAGCAAAGTGCCCCAAATTGGATGACTTAGAACAAAGGAAATTTGTTATCTGACTGTGTTGTAGATTAAAAGTCCAATAACATGCTGGCAGGATCATTTTCCCATCTCAGCCTCTACAGGAAGTTCCTTCCTTGCCTCTTCCAATTTCTAGAAGCCCTAGGTGTTCCTCGAATTGTGTCAGTGTAACTTCAAGCTCTGCTTGGGTCTTCACTTGTCTATCTTCCCTCCATGTTGTGGCTCTGTGTCTCTTACACTCTCTTGCAAGGACACTAGTTATATTGAATTGAGGGCTCATTCTACTCCACTATGACATTATCTTAACCAATTACATGCATAATGAACATATTTCCAAATAAGGCCAGATTTTAAGGTTCCAAGAAAAGTGGGGAGACACTATTCAACCCAGTACACAAGCTTTAACCAACTTAATTAGATATCAACTTGAAATAATAAGTTCCTCATAAACAAAGAAGTGACCCTCCCTTTCCAAGTTAATTTCACTTTTTAAAGATTATTTTTAATTACTGTAGTAATTCTTTTTTAAGCTTCCCCCTCCCCCTTCCATAGGATGTAAATTTCATTCACTTTAGAATTACATCATTGTTATCTTTGCAAGATTTGGCATGTCCTTAGAAATCAGGGATTCCTTCAATAATATGTCTGTGTGTGCACATATGTGGAGGGAACAGAAATCAGAACTCCTGGGAAATCAATGTTTCATTCTCCTTTGGTTGCCAAAAGAAAAATTTTGCAGCAAGATAAACGAAATGACCTGCAAAGGGATGAAAAATAAGTCTCATTAAGTTTCTTAACTGTTCAAATCTGATATCACCCATTAACTTTCAAAGACTAAAAAGCAAAGTCTATTTGTAACAAAGGGGTGCCTGGGTGGCTTAGTGTTAAAGAATCTGCTTGCAATACAGGAGACTTGGTTTAATCCCTAGGTCAGAAAGATTCCCATGGAGCAGGAAATGACAAGCCATTCCAGTATTCCTGCCTGGAAAATCCCATGGACAGAGAAGCTTGGCGGCTACAGTCCATGGGATTGCAAAAGCCTTAGACACGATTTAGAGACTAAACAACATTCATAACAATCCTGGAAAGGGATTTTTTTCTGAAGGGACAGACAAGAGAAATTAGAAATTTTAGGTAAACTTTTTGTTTCCTGAGGTCAAGAGATTACAAAATCCATGGATGGTGATGGATCAAGAGTTCAGTTCTCATTTTCAGAGTGGAGAGAGGTCATAAGGTATAAGAATATCAATAAGAATTACTTGTCATTCAGATTGCCCTTGATCTTGCCTCATTATCACATAACCATGTGCACTTCATTCTGTTTAAAGAATAAAGTTCAAGTTTCATTTAACTCAGAGAAATTCCCTCAAATGGTATGTTATTTTCTGTAGGCCAAATTCAATTCTTTGTTCTCAAGTAGCATATTTCTTTTTAAAAACCTCGAGTCTTCAGGGCCCCCAAAATAACATTATAACTCTCAGTTGCTCTAAATGTAATATCACCCTAAACTATTAAATCCAGCAATTTAAAAACTGCACCTAAACTTACTTAAAAAAAAAACCCCAAAAAACTGATAAATAACATCTTTCATTGTGATGCTGAAGTTTTTAGGATATTTCTGATCCTACTGCTTTTAAGTGTTGCCTTTAAAGGATTGGAAAGGCATAGATGAACTGTCACAACCAAGCATTTATGTAGGAAATGTCTGTGACCTTGTAAATTGGTCTTAATCATAATTTACAGATTTGGATACTGAAAAACTCTCATAATGCTTTCCAAGTCGTCAGAAATATGTACATGTTAGATAGTTTAATAAGTATGGGTCCAAAAACTGATCTCTCTTTACAGACACACACTTTCCATTTATGGATAAGAGAAGATGATTTGGAACATGAATAACGTCTTTATTCATAAATCTTCCACCAGCATATCCAAGCCTATTGATAACAGGGATATTTGGATGTGTGTGGTACTAATTTGTTAGGCAATTGAAAATACATATACTTTTTACATAACATCAAATATAAAATTATGGTTAAGCAGACATGACTCAAAGTTTCCATGTGCGTCAGATAGCAGAGTCTATAGACTAGTCTCTGGTAATTCTAACTTCCCCCACATATATCATGTTCAGTCATTGAGTACAAGTGTGATAACTGAGGCATGTGAAGGGATTTGATAATGCAAAGTAATATTCATAATAAGTAATAAGTAATATTTATAATTAACTTTTTCTGTGTTTCTCAACCCTTTTTGGGCTCTACAATCAACTGGCAAGATTTTTAAAGTTTAGTGAATGGGGAAACTACTGAGTAGACAAACGAATTGTGGTGCAGATAATCATACCATTGACTACTTCTCAGCATTTTCAATAGAGCACAAAGAAATGGACTACTGTTACTTTCAACAGTATGATGAATTTCAAAAGTATAATGTGATATGAAACAAACCTGGTGCAAAAGACTAACAATTCTGGTTACATTTGTA
Organism: Neotragus moschatus; assembly: GCA_006410615.1. Taxonomy (NCBI): domain Eukaryota; kingdom Metazoa; phylum Chordata; class Mammalia; order Artiodactyla; family Bovidae; genus Neotragus; species Neotragus moschatus. The sequence goes on from SJYA01000257.1 coordinate 141,635, forward strand.
TGACATTCTGGAAAAGGTACAACTGTTACAATACAAATCACTTTAAAATGAGTGACACAACTTAACAAAGCTTGGGAAAATTTAGATATCCAAATCTCACTCCAAGAAATTAAATTCAGTTTTGCTAGAACTCAGGCAAGTGTAATTTTTAAACTTTCCCAGGTGAGTCTAATGCAGGAACTGAAAACAAAACTCCATCCTGTTCATTTTAGAAGCCCCAGTCCCTCTTGACTGTGACATTGCAAACCTATGTAATAACAGATATCTAGCCAAAGTATCAAAGCTACAGGCATCAACTTCTGCTCTATAAATAGAACTGTAATACAACTTCCTTTATCAGTGGAGACCTGTATATTAATTTACTACTTGATTTGACTTAATGGACTTTCCTTGTGGCTCAGACAGTAAAGAATCTGCCTGCAATGTAGAAGGCCCAGGATTGAACCCTGGGTTGGGAAGATCCCTGGAGAAGGGAATGGCATTCCAATATTCTTGCCTGGGAAATCCCATGAACAGAGAAGCCTGGTGGGCTATAGTCCATAGGGTCGCAAGGAGTCAGACATGACTAACACTTTCACTTTATTTAATGCATTTATTACTCAACACAATGGTTTGTTTTTACTTTTTCTTTGTGAAGATGACATGCAGGTATTTAATTTCTTTTCAGAGCATTGGCGAACATGGGTAGCCCTTCTCTCCTTACTAAAGTAGTCTACCTATGATAGCACGTTGTTGCTTAGTCACTTAATCATGTTTGACTCTTTTGCAACCCCATGGCCTTTAGCCTACTAAGCTCCTCTGTCCATGGGATTTCCCAGGCAAGAAAGCAAAGTGGGTTGCCATTTCCATCTCCTGGAGATCTTCCCAAATCAGCAATTGAACCTAGGTCTCCTACACTGACAGGTGGATTCTTTACTGCTAAGTTAACAGAGAAGCCCATAATTTTGGTTGGATTCAGATTGAGACCTATATAAATCAATATTTTGAAGTGATTACTCAAATAGCTAAGGCAACCTCAGCTTGACAAGAAATAGAATTTAAGCATCTACTCTTTAAAATGCAAAGAAATAGAGGAAAACAACAGAATGGGAAAGACTAGAGATCTCGTCAAGGAAAATTAGAGATGGCAAAGGAACATTTTATGCAAAGATGGGCTCAATAAAGGACAGAAATGGTATGGACCTAACAGAAAGAGAAGATATTAAGAAGAGGTGGCAAGAATACACAGAAGAACTGTATGAAAATGATCTTCACGACCCAGATAGCCATGATATTGTGACCACTCACCTAAGCCAGACATCCTGGAATGTGAAGTCAAGTGGGCCTTAGGAAACATCGCTATGAACAAAGCTAGTGGAGGTGATTGGAATTCCAGTTGAGCTACTTCAAATCCTGAAAGATGATGCTGTGAAAGTGCTTCACTCAATATGCCAGCAAATTTGGAAAACTCAGCAGTGGCCACAGGACTGGAAAAGGTCAGTTTTCATTCCAATCCCAAAGAAATGCAATGCCAAAGAAAGCTCAAACAACTGCACAAGTGCAATCATCTCACACACTCGTAAAGTAATGCTTAAAATTCCCCAAGCCGGGCTTTAGCAATACATGAACCATGAACTTGAAATGTTCAAGCTGGTTTTAGAAAAGGCAGAGGACCCAGAGAACAATTGCCAATATCTACTGGGTCATGGAAAAANAGCTCAAACAACTGCACAAGTGCAATCATCTCACACACTCGTAAAGTAATGCTTAAAATTCCCCAAGCCGGGCTTTAGCAATACATGAACCATGAACTTGAAATGTTCAAGCTGGTTTTAGAAAAGGCAGAGGACCCAGAGAACAATTGCCAATATCTACTGGGTCATGGAAAAAGCAAGAGAGTTCCAGAAAACCATCTATTTCTGCTTTATTGACTATGCCAAAGCTTTTGACAGTGTGGATCACAAAAAACTGTGGAAAATTCTGAAAGAGATGGGAATACCAGACCACCTGGCCTGTCTTTTGAGAAACCTGTATGCAGGTCAGGAAACAACAGTTAGAACTGGATATGGAACAATGACTGGTTCCAAACAGGAAAAGGAGTATGTCAAGGCTGTATATTGTCACCCTGCTTATTTAACTTCTATTCAGAGTACATCATGAGAAACGCTGGGCTGGAAGAAACACAAGCTGGAATCAAGATTGCTGGGAGAAATCTCAATAACCTCAGATATGCAGACGACACCACCCTTATGGCAGAAAGTGAAAAGCTAAAAAGCCTCTTGATGAAAGTAAAAGAGGAGAGTGAAAAAGTTGGCTTAAAACACAACATTCAGAAAACGAAGATCATGGTATCTGGTCCCATCACTTCACAGCAAATAGATGGGGAACCAGTGAAAACAGTGGCTGACTTTATTTTTCTGGGCTCCAAAATCACTGCAGATGGTGACTGCAGCCATAAAATTAAAGGACGCTTACTCCTTGGTAAGAAAGTTATGACCAACCTAGAGAGCATATTAAAAAGCAGAGACATTACTTTGTCAACACAGGTCCATCTAGTCAAGGCTATTGTTTTTCCATTGGTCATGTATGGATGTGAGAGTTGGACTGTGAAGAAAGCTGAGTGCAGAAGAATTAATGCTTTTGAACTGTGGTATTGGAGAAGACTCTTGAGAGTCCCTTGTACTGCAAGGAGATCCAACCAGTCCATCTTAAAGGAGATCAGTCCTAAGCGTTCATTGGAAGGACTGATGTTGAAGCTGAAACTCCAATACTTTGGCCACCTGATGTGAAGAGCTGACTCATTGGAAAAGACCCTGATGCTGGGAAAGATCAAGGGCAAGAGGAAAAGGGGACGACAGAGGTTGAGATGGTTGCATGGCATCACCAACTCGATGGACATGGGTTTGGGTGGACTCCGGGTGTTTGTGCTGGACAGGGAGGCCTGGTGTGCTGCGGTAAATGGGGTCGCAAAGAGTCGGACACGTCTGAGTGACTGAACTGAACTGAATTCTTTAAAAGGCATCTAGGGATTTTCACTCTAGTGTGAGAAACAAGGCATGCACACTGAGAACCAAAACACAGAACAGCTATCTACAGCGCCAGAGTCATGATCTCTACAATCTAGGGAGGAAGGTAAAACATCCTTCCATCTAAGCATTAATTCTTTAATGCTCAGAATTTGTTTCTCACCATGTTTTCCCACATCACGTTCACCCACTAAATTAACACCAGAGTGAATCTCCTAATCTACAAATCTGATTATGTGATATCACTCCGGAAATTATTCAGCAGTGCTTCTTCCCCCAAAGGATAAACATCAAATTCCAACATGTTGTATAAAGTCTCCCACATTCTAGGCCCTGTGTCTCGTCTTGGTTTCATTCCAGCACTGCCCACATTCCTTTCCCCTCTTCTCCAATTTGTTTATGTTTCAAGTTCAATTAACATTAAATTGGGGTGACAGAAAGAAACCCATGCACCCATTGGTAACTTATTTTTGACAAACTAGGCAAGAATATACAATGGGGCAAAGACAGCCTCTTCGATAAATGGTGCTGGAAAAACTGGACAAGTACCTGTAAAAGAATGAAATTAGAACACTTCTTAACACCATACAAAAAGATAAACTCAGAATGGATTAAAGACCTAAATGTAAGACCAGAAACTATAAAACTCTTCAAGGAAAACATAGGCAGAACACTCGATGACATAAATCAAAGCAAGATCTTCTATGACCCAACCCCTAGAGTAACANGGTGCTGGAAAAACTGGACAAGTACCTGTAAAAGAATGAAATTAGAACACTTCTTAACACCATACAAAAAGATAAACTCAGAATGGATTAAAGACCTAAATGTAAGACCAGAAACTATAAAACTCTTCAAGGAAAACATAGGCAGAACACTCGATGACATAAATCAAAGCAAGATCTTCTATGACCCAACCCCTAGAGTAACAAATAAAAACAAAAGTAAACAAGTGGAACCTGATTAAACTTAAAAGCTTTTGCACAGCAAAGGAAACTATAAGCAAGGTGAAAAGACAACCCTCAGAATGGAAGAAAATAATAGCAAATGAAACAAGTGACAAAGGGTTAATCTCCAAAATAAATAAGCAGCTCATACAACTCAATGCCAGAAAAACAAGCAACCCAATCAAAAAGTGGGAAAAATACCTAAACAGACATTTCCCCAAAGAAGACATACAGATGGCTAGCAAACACAAGAAAAGATGCTCAACATCTCTCATTATTAGAGAAATGCAAATCAAAACCACAATGAGATATCACCTCACACAGGTCAGAATGGCCATTGTCAACATGTCTACAAACAATAAATGCTGGAGAGGGTGTGGAGGAAAGGGAACGCTCTTGCACTGTTGGTGGGAATGTAAATTGATATAGCCACTATGGAAGACAGCATGGACATTCCTTAAAAAGCTGGGAATAAAACCACCATATGAGCCAGCAACCCACTCCTAGGCATATACCCTGAGGAAACCAAAATTGAAAAACACAGATGTATCCCATTGTTCATTTCAGCACTATTTACCATAGCTAGAGCATGGAAGCAACCTAGATGCCCCTCGACAGATGAATGGATAAAGAAGTTGTGGTATATATACACAATGGAATATCACTCAGCCATAAAAAGGAGTGCATTTAAGTCAGTTCTGATGAGGTGGATGAACCTAGAACCTATTATATAGAGTGAAGTGAGTCAGAAAGAGAAAGATAAATATTGTATTCTAAAGCTTATATACAGAATCTAGAAAAATGGTACAGAAGAATTTATTTATAGAGCAGCAATGGAGAAACAGACATAGATAATAGACTTACGGACTCAGGGAGAGGGGAGAAGAGGTTGAGATGTATGGAAAGAGTAACTTGAAAACTTATATTACCATATGTAACATAGATAGCCAACAGGAATTTGCTGTATGGCTCAGGAAACTCAAACAGGGGCTCCGTATCAACCTAGAGAGGTGGGATAGGGAGGGAGATGGGAGGGAGGTTCCAAAGGGAGGGGAGATATGCATACCTGTAGCTGATTCATGTTGAGGTTTGGCAGAAAACAGCAAAATTCTGTAAAGCAATTATCCTTCAATAAAAAAGTAAATTAAAAAATAAAGAAAAAGGAAAAAATATTAAATTGGGCGAGTATCATATGCTATCACATATATGTGGGATCTGAAACAAATGATAAAAATGAACTTGTTTGCAGGACAGACTCATGGAGAGTGAACTTAAGGTTGCAGAGGGAGGGTGGGGTTGGGGCTGAAGGAGGAAAAGATTGGGGGTTTCAGAATGAAATGTACACACTGCTGTGT
>SJYA01000257.1:147016-221686 GCA_006410615.1 Neotragus moschatus
GGTTTCAGATTGATATGTACACACTGCTGTGTTTAAAATGAACAGCCAAAAAATTAAAATAATAAAAATAACAGTAACTGGACCTACTATAAAAAATAATCAAAAAAGAAAATTTTTAAAAATTGGGTAGAATAGAGAGGAAAACAGAGTGTTTTTGATCATACATCACTTTCTTCTATACTGCTGCTACTGCTGCTAAGTCGCTTCAGTCGTGTCCAACTCTGTGCAACCCCATAGACGGCAGCCCATCAGGCTCCCCCATCCCTGGGATTCTCCAGGCAAGAACACTGGAGTGGGCTGCCATTTCCTTCTATACTGAGAACTGTGATAATGTGGAACTGACCTCATGGGCAGGAGACATATGTGTTAGCACAAGGTCTTGTACTGAGAAAGACTCCTATGCCTGGTTTAATGCTCTCCTGTTGCCATCTTGAAATTCCTAATAATTTCATCTTGACCTTGTATTTTAGAAATGACATCCCACTGGAGAGTAGAGCACGCGCCACCTGAGTAGAAGACATAACTGGGATGGCAGTGTCTTCATAGAGTTGGGGTCCAGGAGCCCTGGGCACAAGGGCAGGTACATAGAGCATTTGATCCCTTGTACTTGTGCCGCCTCAGGCAGTCCTGGACACCCTTCTTTCGCTTTGGGATGACATTTTCTCTGCCTGGAATGCACACTTGTAACCCCTTTCACATTTGTCAACTCACCTTCCTTTACCTAAATATTGGAAAATTTCTATGCATATTCCAAGACTTAACTGAATGATTATTTTTGATAGGAAAGCTTTCTTAAATCCTGCAAGAATTCCATCATTTCCTTCCTTAAAACACCATTAGTCCTGGCACTTGGCTTCCCTGGTGACGCAATCGTAAAAAAATCCTCCTGCCAATGCAGAAGATGCAGGTTCGATCCCTGGGTCGGAAAGATCCTCTGGAGAAGGAAATGGCAACCCACTCCAGTATTCTTGCCTGGGAAATCCCACGGACAGAGGACCCTGACAGGCTACAATCCATGAGGTTGTAAAGAGTCAGATATAACTTAGCAGCTAAACAACAAGTCCTAGCATTAACCTCTACTCCAGCATGTATCAGGAATATCACACAATTATTCACAGGTAATTTTACCCTCATTAAATTGTAGATTCTAAAGGAAAGAATGGCTTTTACTACCTGTATTCTTGACACTTAGCACAGAGCTCAGATATCAATGACTCTCAACTTTTAACCACTTGTACTTGTTTTTAGCAAATGGGCTTTGTGGTTACGGACAGAGAATCCATGGCTAAAAGATCCTCTTGTCTGCTGGGAAGGTTATAGGCAGAAGGAAATCTCAGTATTTCTGGGGTTTCTAAACTTTCCAACAGGCCACCAGTACCTACAAAGATGAGACACAGCTGGTTCCGTTAACAATGAGCCTTTTTATGTTTTCTTCTCTTCATTTTCCACTTAGTCTATTTTATGTGAAATTAAACAATGTCTCACATACACTTGGGAGTAGGTATTTTCCCAGATGATTAAGTTTAATATTGCAGTGTTTACTTTCTGGCTTTTTGTTGAGTATTTAAATCCAGGTGTTTACAATATGGGGTTCTTCCGTAATTTTTGTTTTTTCCCAAGTAGATTTTCTAAAGCAACTGGTGGCATGTATGCAAACAAAATCAAAATATTTGTTTAAATTTTCCTAGGACTTTGCATCTACCGGACTTACTGATAGAAGATGCTTATTTTAGAGCTGGCTGTGAATGATGTAATTGAGATCATATTGCCTGGGAAATATAAAACAACTGAAATAGGTTTATAAAAACACATTGATATTACACTGTATAGATATAAAACAGGGAATAATTATTGATAATTAGGTTAATAATTATTGATCAATAATTGATATTGATCAATATCAATAATTGTTGATATTGGGTTAAACAAAACTGAAAAACGCATGCATACATTCACTCTAAGTTGCTTCGGTTGTGTCTGAATCTTTGCAACCCTACAGACTATAGCCTTCCAGGCTCCTCTGTCCATGGGATTCTCCAGGCAATAATACTAGAGTGGGCTGCCATGCCCTCTTCTAGGGGATCTTTCTGACCCAGGAGTCCAACTGGCATCTCTCTTAACTGCTGCATTGCCAGGTGTTTCCTTTACCACTAGCACCACCTGAGAAGCCCCCCCAAAAGGTATATATGGGTATTAATAGAGATGATACATTTTATTGAGCATCTTGCTGCTAAGTCGCTTCAGTCGTGTCCAACTCTGTGCGACCCCAGAGATGGCAGCCCACCAGGCTCCCCCATCCCTGGGACTCTCCAGGCAAGAACACTGGAGTGGGTTGCCATTTCCTTCTCCAGTGCATGAAAGTGAAAAGTGAAAGTCAAGTCGCTCAGTCATGTCCAACTCTTGGCGACCCCATGGACTGCAGCCTACCAGGCTCCTCCATCCCATGGGATTTTCCAGGCAAGAGTACTGGAGTAGGGTGTCATTGCCTTCTCCAATGCATGAAAGTGAAAAGTGAAAGTGAAGTCACTCAGTCGTGTCCAACTCTTGGCGACCCCGTGGACTGCAGCCCAACAGGCTCCTCTGTTCATGGGATTTTCCAGGCAAGAAGACTAGAGTGGGTTGTCATTGCCTTCTCCAATCTTTCATGAGTTAGAATATAAATTTCAAGCCAAGATAATATATAGAGTGTTTTGTGGGTTAAGAAAACCAGACACATTTGGGCACAAATTTGAAATTTGTTAATTATTTAGGCATAAACCAGCTAGATTATTCTCTAATTGTCCTCAATACTGTCTCATCGTGACTGGATTTTCTCAAAATATAGTAATCGAATTGTCTTTTAAGAGGGAGTTTCTGGCTCAGTGTAAAGAACGGGTAGCACAGGAAAGACACAGGCAAAGGACGTGTCAACAGTCGATGAGTACGTCCAAGAATCTTCTCAGACACTATCTAAAAAAGCATATCTTTTAACTTAACTGTGTGCCACAGCAGGTGCAGTGCTGGGCATTGGCATATGGCATAAACGAAACAGACATATTTCTTGTCTGTGAGTGTCTAGATTTATATTAAGCAATCATATAATTCTATGTAAAAGTGCACCTTGAAAAATACTATGAAGAAGAGTCATATGATGAAGTGGAAACATGTTCCAAGAGGAGCTGATATAATTGGGAAATCTGGGTGAGGGAATCAGATAAAAAGGAAAACATGTACAAAGAACAGGTTTAAGGGTCAGACTAGAGATATTCCTTGAATAAGGAGGCAGGAGCCTGCAGAAAACAAAGAATTTTTGCCTTTACATGAAAAGTCACGGGAAGCCCTTGCATTTTAGCAACAGAGCAAGCTGATCAGACTTGATAAACTTTATCTGGCTATAGGATTGACTGGAGATCGGGGGGTTGGAGAAAAGAAAACAAGAGGTGTCTCTCCATCAATCCTTGTTTTTCTCAGTGGCTCTCATCTTAACCCAAAATCCAAATGGAATAGACTGTGAAAGGGCTAGTAGTAGAATATCATATGCTATCACTTATACTCGGAACCTTAAAAATATGATACAAATGACGTTATTTACAAAACCGACTCACAGACTTACAGAATGAATTTATGTTCATCAGGGAAGAAAAGTGGTGGGGAGGGGGAGTTAGGGAGTTTGGGATGGACAGGTACTCACACTCTGCTGTATTTAAAATGGGTAACCAACAAGGACCTATCAAATAGCACAGAGAACTCTGTTCGTATTCTATAACAACATAAATAGGAAAATAATTTGAAAAAATAATGGATACATGGATAACTGAATCTCTTTGTTGTGTATCTTAAACTAACACAACATTGTTAGTCAACTATCTTCCAATATAAAATAAGAAGTTTAAAATATTCCACACATAGTAATTATCCAACATTCTCTTCTGATGACCTAGAATTGATCCACAACCCTTTGCTGGCAGTGAAAAATATTCGCGTCCAAGGACAGCAGAGCCAGGGCTCTGTAGAGTCATGCAGCTGTTCAGTGGAGTGTCTCTATCCTATAGGGCAAGGCCCTTGTACAAGAAACAAAAACAACTCTGGGTGTTCTCAGATAGCCTTGTGGAGTCTGGCAGCCATGCACAAGGAGAGGCCAGCCAGGCTCAAAAAGCATCTGTGTGTGTCACGGAACATATAGCAATGTCAGCCAGCTGAGCACTTGGTAACCTTCATATTCTGAATAAGACCATGCATTTTTGTGTGATTGTATATTTGTGCTTCTCTAATCAAAGGCACCTGAGTGGGAGAAACACAGAAGTCATTTCCTAATTGAAAACAGTTTGAGAATCCAAACACTGAAGTTGATCCACTCCCACCCTCCCTAATAAGCTACTTGGAGCTTTCCCAACATACAGAAACAAGGTAAAATAAGATAACCTTCTGCTAGGTGAGATGTCAGCCATCAGACTTGGCAAGAAGGATCCAGCTCCTTCCTTCCTCTGGACTACACAGAAGCCTTTCTGGGATAAATTACTACAGATGCTGATAGTTTCAACAGAAAACTTGCTATCGTATGATTGAGCTTTGGAACATTTTAGTTTAATATGTATACAATAACTGCCAAATTTGCCTTTTGAGTCACTCAGCCTGTATATTTCTTGTATACCACATGACTAGCCAAAATCCATGGAGGTAAGGAGATCCTTTCTCACTGATTTTATAAGAAAGTTCAAGATATGACTCCGTTAATCTCCTTCTCATCCTCTATCACACCAACTCCAAGGATGATACCCACTATTTGAAAAGGAAGTGAAGTCATGCCAACAGAAAGTAAATTTAAAGCATCCTTCCTGTATTTTATGGGATGTAAAATTTCTGGCTAGCCAATGACTAAAGCCTGAAGTCCTACCTTCTATTTTAATTGCTTATGTGATTGTATACCCATTTTGTTTCTTTTAAAATTCATCACAAGACCTAGAAAAAACAAACAGAATGATAACTTCATTAATACATAATATAAAACTTAATTGCAAATGAATACCATATAAAATCATCAAGAGAAAATGGAATGGCACGTTGTAACAATTTCTTGGAAATAAAATGTGAAAAATAAGAATGTCGTCATTGCTATAGAAGAATCAACAATCATGTACAGATTGTTGTACTCCCTCTGGTTGGGAGATCCCACGTCCACAAACTCAACCAACCACACATCCACTTTCACATGCCATTTTATATAAAGGACTTAACCATCTGTGGATTTTTATATCCATGGTGTCTCAAAACCAGTTCCCCATGGATTCAGAGGGATGACCATGAGTGTGTGTGAAAGAGAGAGACTGCACATGTGTTCAGTTTTTAATTATTGCTTCAACTCTCATGGGCTCTGTTTTTTAGGTAACCGCTCTACTCCACATAAATCCCCAAACTGAAGCAATCCTTCAGTCCATTGTGTTCTCTCCCATATTTTGAAAACTGAGTGATGCAAGAGTAAACGGCACTTACCTTACAGTTTGGTGTTGACACCATGGTTATCAGTCTCATCTGGAGCCTCAACGCCATTTGTCAATCGTGTGTCCTGTTGCAAGGACTAGTCCCCCCCTAGCTATTAAAAATTTACCATCAGCCTCAAGTATCTCTCACTCTAAGCCCATCTACTCACCAAAATGAATGAATGGAGCAAACCAGGTGGGAGTCATGCCATGTTCTTCCAGGACCCATCTCCTCCTTAATTTCCTCCTACTTTATTATACAGATTCTCCTTCTTCTGCATTTTAAAGGTTGATAGTACCCAGAGTTCTGTTCTCCTCTCTCTTCTTTCTTCTCAGTTATCCCTGGAAAGCTTTCCTGGGGAACCAACTCTGAGATGGAGTTGAGGGTGCAGGGGCTTTATCACGGTGTGTTCTTGGTCTCAATGCTGGTAGAGGGGAAGGGAGCAAGAATGGGCACAAAGGACTTTGAAGAATTCCCGAGGAGTGGGAGAGACAGGCTTTTACATCCTCTGGTCAGTCTGTCATCAGAGACTGAGGCCAGCTGTTCCGGGAGAGAATACGATCTTACGAGAGGTGGATCTCTCCATTGCAGGAAATCTCTGAAGAGGCTACAGAAGAGGATGCCAGCAGCTCTCCTAGAGGTTAGATCTTGAACTTTTTATTCATGAAGAAGGATCTGGACCATGTGTCACATCATTGTGTCTGCCTCATATTGCACCCTGATACACACACACACACACATACATACACACTTAAACACACACACACATATACACACACTTAAACACAAACACACACACAACAAGTGCTTGTGACTTTACTTTCTGTCTCTACCTCGGATCTGACCCACTCTACCGTGCTTTTATTCTCTTGAATCCAGAAGATGGAAAATACAAGATTTAGGGATTTATTTTCCTTTTCCTCTTTTCTTAAGGGAGAATCCTAAGTTCCAAGAGAAGCAGGGTCTCAATGAGTGACCTGAGAGTGTTTGAGTTCTCATGTTCCGGCTGTCTCTCAGGGCCAGCTCCCTTCCCATATTGACAGGAAACTTCCCATGGGTTTTCTTCTTTCCCTCACCCAGTTCAAGTAATGGACCTGATGCTGGGAGGGCAAGGAGCTCTGACTCATTCAGATGATAACCAAGACTAAGCTAAGCTAGATACTGGTGGGTCACTGTGCCCTTCAGGTTAGGCAGCACCTGCCCTGAAATTTATCTTTGTTTTTGTTATGTCTGTCTGACTTGTGCCAATATAATTAAGCCCTACCGCATTTTACCTACCCCCATGCTTGCTGGCTTCTTTTTATTTAATTTTAATATTCCAGGCTTAAACAGGAAAGCGCCTGCGTTTCTGCTGCAGGTGACAGGATGATTCATTTCCCAGCTGCGTTTATACCTCTTTTATCAGAAAGAAAAGGAGATGCAGAAAAATGCTTTGGAATTACTTTTAGACACTCACTTTCTTCTCCACTCCCAGCCTGTAATTGCTCACCAACACGCTTACTTACAGAGCTATCTTTCAGGTGCAGCCAAGGGGGAGGCAAGAAGAACTCAACTGACTCATCTTGCACAGGATGAGAGTGAAGGAGAATGGGGCAGGGGTCTACCTGTGTGTGTGAGCTGAATGTATGAACAGTGATTGGGGATTTTCAGGGTGGGGAGGATTGGAAGTGAACTGGTTGTCTTAACAAGCCTTCTCCACCCAAAAGACCATCCATTCTCCTCCTTGAGATTAATTGACCCCTAGGGAACCTGGGCAACCACTATCTTCAGAAGCAAGTAACTAATGCCTCGATAATGCTGACTGTAAAAACAACAAAGCAAAATGATGTATGGCCGATACAACTTTAACTCATCAACTGATATTTAACTTGCATTCACTTTAAACCTGGCTTTCTCCCAGCTATTGAGGAAAATTTTTTTTCTTAAAGATAAGATTTATTAGAAGTATCTCATTGTCATTACCTCTGTTATTTAATTCTGAATTCCAGTTCATTATGTTTCTAGGAGTCATAAAACGAATAACATTAGTTAGCAGACTTTAAACTACATCTTTCCCATGTGTTATTCCTTCTTTCTTGTCAGAACTATATGATATTTCGAGAAGTAATCATTAAGTTTCCCAAGTTAGAAAATTTTAAACTAAAGCCATGTTATATGAAAATAAGGGCCCAAGATCACATTAATTAGGAAAGAAAGGGTTAACATAACTTGAGTTTTCTGACTCCAGAGACTAATATTCATCTAAGAGAATGTGGAGAGTTGAGTGTCTCTAAAATAACAGAGAATAAGTCAGACCAGCAATTCACTCATAAGGAAAGCAAAAAAAAAATTCTGTTTCTAGAGAAAGAGCTGGAGATAATTCATTTAACAAATATTTATTAAGCCAGTTGTGGTGTCTGATTAGTTTTTCATTGCCCACCAGTCTTGAGCTGACATCTTTGACAGATTTTTTGTAAAGTCAAGTCCACAGACCATTTGCTCAGAAATACCCTTGAAGCCTGTAAAAAAAAAAAAAAAAAATGCCTGTTGAGTCAGAACCCATGGGGGTAGTGGGTAGAGAGTACGCACTTCATACATATTCTAGGTAACATGTATTCTGGATGGTAAAGCTTCAAAAATCCTGGTTTACAAATCTTGACTCAGATTCTCAGATGACTTGAATCGATACCTTTCTTATTTTGAGGAAACAAGCTAAATACTGCCAGAGAAATGAGTATCACTTTCTCTCTCAGTTATTAGCTTTGAAATAACATTTTCCCTCAAGTAATCTTTCTCCTAAGCAATGAAAATGATAGGGACTGATAATTCAAAATCCCAGAATCAGGTTGCTAAGTACAGGAATACTTGGCTGTGTTTGCTGGACAAATCTATGAGGGTGGCCCAATTGTGAGATTTTTTTTTTCCTTTGGCAGCAATCCCATCAGTTTGTCTAACTAAAGTTTGTGCTTATGTTTTAATGACTCATCTTCTCCTGCACTAACCCATCAATTGCTTGGCAGAATTGCTGCTAGTTTGGAACATCGCATGTCATGGGGCAGGTATTAGATTCTGTGTGTGTCTATTTCAATATGAGCAGATACAAATGTCTAAACTCGTTGCTCTTTTACAGACCTCTCAAGATGATCTGATTTTCTCAACATCTTAAATTTAGAATCAGAACTCAAGACTTCGTATTCTTTAATATCAATTTTAACCGTAAAAAACACCATAGAAATAAGTGGTTCAGGAACAAGTATTGACAGAGATTCAGAATGACAAAATTCTGTGTACATCAAGAAGGGAAGACAAGGAACACTTTCATTGTTAGGCTTGTGATTCTCTGACCTGTGAATCCTGGAAAACAGGGATCCATTTCCACCGGGTATGAGACCTTCAAGTTCCATGTAGGGAAAACAAAGTAAGAAGAACTTGGGCAAAGAATTCAGTAAGTGGAACCTCCCTGGCAATCCAGTGGTTAAGACTCCACATTCAATTCAGGGGGCATGGTGTTGATCCCTGGTCAGAGAACTAAAATCCCACATATCACATTCCCTACCACCCAGAAAGAACTCACTAAGAATGTAAAAATGCCAGGTTCTTCCAGTCAATCTGAGACAGAACTACCAGACCGTTTAACAATTGTTCAGTAATATAAGTAATCCTAAGGGTCTTTTTTGCAACATGAAATATGGCCTCTTTTCCATGTCAGAGTCCTAGTTAAACATCAACCAGCCTTTTCACTGTTTGAGGTGGGAGGCAAGTTTAGAAGAAAGGGTTGGAAAAGGAAATACAAAAGGAGTTTCCCAACCCACAGGTTGCAGAATCTTTTAGGGCAAGGAAAAGGAACACTTTCTAAAGTTCTTTGTTAAATGCCAGAAATTTACATTGTATCCTGCTATAGCTGAAAGCAAGCATATGTAACCTAAGGCTCTGAACCTTGCTCTTGACATTGAAGTCAAGTAATTCTTAGTTGCAGAAGGCTATCCTGTATAATGTGGGATGTTTAGTAGCATTTCTGATCTCCATTCATTAAATCCCAGCAACTTTCCCCCTTTGTGACAAGAAAAAAGGTCTCCATATATTTCCAAATGTCCCCTTGTTTTTGTGGTTCAGTCATTAAGTCAGGTCCAAATCGTTGCAACCCCATATCCTTTATCCTTACGACACATATCCTTTTCCTGTGCTACCCTTTCTTTCGTTGATTTCAGTCACTCAGTCTTGTCCAACTCTTTGTGACCCATGGACTACAGCATGCCAGGTTTCCCTGTCCTTCACCATCTCCTGGAGTTTTCTCAAACTCATTTCCATTGAGTCAGTGATGCCATCCAACCATCTCATCCTCTGTCGCCCGCTTCTCCTCCTGCCTTCACTCTTTTCCAGCATCAGCATCTTTTCCAATGAGTTGACTCTTTGCATCAGAAAGTGAAGTCACTCAGTAGTGTCTGACTCTTTGTAACCCCATGGATGGTAGCCTACCAGGCTTCTCCATCCATGGGATTTTCCAGGCAAGAATAGTGGAGTCAGTTGCCATTTCCTTCTCCAGAGAACCACTGGACAAACTGAACAAGGTCTTTTATATGGATCACCCTGCATGTGTGAGGTGTTACCCAGTCTCTACCCAGGCCACATCTCCCCAACAACGGGTAACTGCTGTGATTCATCACTGTCAGTTCAGTGTTCAATCCTCTGGGGCTCCAGCCAGTGTCCTCTTCACACTCTATTAGAGATGAAAACTCTTTACTAAAAGGTTGATGCAGGGCAAGCTGTTGCTACATCTCAACACGAAACAGGAAGCACATTAATATTGAATATTCAATATCAACTTTAAATTAAATGCAATTAAATACATTGACCAACTCTATGACTCACAAGCTTTCTCCTGCCATGGTTTGAGCTTCTTCTTCTCTCCTGATAGAACTTCTCTGACTCACTCTTGTCTCCTGATCCAGTTGGTAAGTTGCTCCCAACTTTGCTTCTCACCACTATATAAAGAGTATGAATTAGTCAAAACAGCTCCAGATTGCTTTCAGAGTTATGCTTGTGTCTTATGGTTATTTTACTTTTCTATTTAGTGAACTGAGGTTATCACACTGGGATTCTACATTTTAGAACTTTGAAGTCCCAAATGTTCCCTTATTGGTGCTTCACTGGGGTCCAAATTGTATATTTGGAAGAAAGTCACAGGAAAGCTTTATCTCAGATAAACTCACAATTCAGTCAAAAATATACGCATATGTATATACATATACGTATCAGTGATCAGTGAAAGTCACTGAGTTGTGTCCAACTCTTTGCAACCCCATGGACCACAGCCTGCCAGGCTCTGCTGTCCATGGAATTCTCCAAACCAGAATACTGGAGTGGGTAGCTGTTCCCTTCTGAAGGTGATCTTCCCAACCTAGGGATCAAACCCAGGTCTTCCACATTGCAGGCAGATTCTTTATCATCTGAGCCATCAGAGAAGCCCATATATACATACAGATACATATATATGTGTGTGTGGTGTGTGTGTATATATATATATACATACAAATTATATCACATGTGTTATATATGGGGCTTCTTGGGTGGCTCAGTGGTAAAGAATCTGCCTGCCAATGCAGGATCCACAGACCACACAGTTTCAGTCCCTGAGTCAAGAAGACTCCCTAGGGGAGGAAACGTCAATCCACTCGAGTATTTTTGCCTGGATAATCCCATGGAGAGAGGAGCCTGGTGGACTACATTCCATGGAACCTAAAAGACCCACAAACACAACTGACACAACTGAGCTATTGAGCATTCACACACCCAAGGTATATATGAATATGTAAGTATATACATATAGTTTTATAGAACTAATAATATTTTTGCATGTATACTTCATGACAACTACACCTTTGCTCTTGTGACATGGAACAATCTTGTCTGAATGACTTCAAGTCAGAAAAGACTACACCAGTAAATAATCCATAGGGTATATATTCCTCATGGAAATAATCCAGAATCCTCGATGTTCAAGAAAAGAACCCAAGTCTTAATGCAATATCCAGCAGTGGAGTCAAGAATGAATCTTAAGAATTGCAGAGTGGGGTGATTTTAGGCAACTTGTTAAGTACTGAAGTCTTTGATGCTTCTCCTCCTATTTTTCTGCTGTGGATCTCCCTTCTTTATGTGAGAAGTCAAGCCCACCTTCCCTTTTTACTCCCAGTGTCTCCATCCTCTTTACCTGAAGGACCTTACAAGATTACAGGAAGATTAACTACTGGGTGTTTACCTTTTTTAATAGTCTTATTTATTTACTTGACTGCACCAAGTCTTGGTTGTGGTGCACAGGATTTTCAACCTCGTTGTGGAATGCAGATTCTTTTAGGTGGGGCATGTGAAATCTTTTTATTTGCAGCATGTGGAACCTAGTGCCTCTCCCAGGGGTCAAACCTGGGCCCCCTGTATTGGGAGCACAGAGTCTTAGCCATTGGACTCCCAGGAAAGTCCTTGGCCATTTACCTTTAAGCCAGAGCTTCCCGTCCCTGTGGCTCAGCTGGTAAAGAATCTGCCTGCGATGTGGGAGACCTGGGTTCGATCCCTGGGTTGGGAAGATCCCCTGGAGAAGGGAAAGGCTATCCACTCTAGTATTCTGGCCTGGAGAATTCCATGGACTGTATGGTCCCATGGGGTGGCAAAGAGTCGGACACGACTGAGTGACTTTCACTTTCACTCCTGTCCTCAAACTTGGGAATGGTATGTCCAGAAGTCTTCAGCATCTCCCCATCTGTGTGCCCTATAGCCTCCAAAATTACCTCTCTGAAGAATTTTCTAACCATATATCTTCTANCATGGGGTGGCAAAGAGTCGGACACGACTGAGTGACTTTCACTTTCACTCCTGTCCTCAAACTTGGGAATGGTATGTCCAGAAGTCTTCAGCATCTCCCCATCTGTGTGCCCTATAGCCTCCAAAATTACCTCTCTGAAGAATTTTCTAACCATATATCTTCTACTGCTTCCATCCCATAACGTGTGTCACCAAAAATCAGTGAAAGCTTGTCAAGATGACTTTTGCATAGTTTATGTAATGAAATCAATAAGTAAACCAGCTGAGCCCCCCTCATCCTCTGGATGTTCTCACCGTTCACCCCTTTCCCATAGGAGGCTTTTCGCTGTGGTGCAAATTGCTACAACTGTTTTTCCCAGACTCCAAGGTTGTCTTCCTTGATCCACCATCCACACACTGCCAAACAGTGAACAAAAAATAAAAATATATCTTTCCTTTCCTTCCACCCTTCAATGACTTGTACATGACTTGATAGGCTTGTTTCTCCCATGGCCAGTCATGTGCTCTGTGGGCAAGACAGATACAACACACTTCTCTTCCTAGCTTAACCATAGCACTGCAGAGCTAAAGGAAGAGGCCATGTTATGTTGCCTCTAATCGTATAAAAGGGAAAGGAGAAATGCTCTTTTAACAAGACGTTTCACACTTTTTCTAAGAATCAGTCACTCTTGGCCAGATAAAAGATACCAGAAATGGAGAGAAAGGAGGAAACTGGCATTTCTTTAACTCTTCTCCTTGAAGAGATCCATAGCTACAGGGTGTGGACCATCTCAGGTCAGAGCAAGGATGGAAATGGTGAGGAGAGGAGCCCATAGAAGGAAGGGCCCTTTTGAAGGGATGACTGGAGGGTAGAAAATTAGGGTCTGCTTCAAGATCCAAGCAGTGGATCTCAAGAAGATCCCTGAGATATTCCTGACTCCCTGCCACAGAACATTCAATCTAGTCCATGGCTGAAAATCCATACTCGGTTATCAATGGTGCTCTATGTGTGAGAGACACACAGAGTGTCTTTTGAGGGAGAAGGAGTGGTGAGATATGTCATTCTACACTGTCAAGGAGAAAGAAAAGGGTGGCACAGTTTTGAAAATATTCAGAATCATATGATGTATTTGAAAAGCTTTTCAGGAACCTCCCTTGGGGCCCAGTGGTTAAGGCTTCACCTTCCAGTGCGGGGGCTGGGAGTTTGATGACCAGTTGGGGGATTAGATTCCACATGCCTTGCAGCCAAAAAATCAAACCATTAAACAGAAGCAATATTGTAACAAAGTCATTAAAGATTTTTTAAATGGTCATAGTCTTTAGTTCTGACTCCTGCTGCTCAACACGGCTGTGACTGTCAACATATTCTGAACTCCCGCATTCCAGGCCATTATCTGTGCTTTTGCTTGTGTAGCCACTTGTACGAAATGTCCTGTGTTTCGCTACTCTCATCTGTACTGCTAAACCCTACTCATCTTTTAAGACTCTGCTGATATGAAGTTATGTTACATCTTGTTTCAGGTTCAATTCAGTATTCTACATTATTCATACCTCAATAAAGACACACATTGTAATATAATTGCAAGTGGATATATTTATCCCATCCACTAAGTTACGAATAGATCAAATAACTGAACACTATTAATTTTTCAGCCATCTCCTCCTGGCCTGTGTGCTCAATTGTGACCCACTCTTTGTAACCCCATGGACTATAGCCCTCAGGGTCCTTTGTCCATTGAATTTCCCAGGCAAGAATGCTGGAGTGGGTTGCCATTTCCTCCTCCAGAGCATCTTCCTGACCCAGGGATTGAACTTGCATCAGCAGGTGGATCTTTTACCACTGAGCAACCTGGGAAGGCTCTAACTTCTCCAGGACCCACTAGCTATTTAGTATTTATTGAAAAAAAAAAAAAAAACTCCTAATATGCATTTTGGTTGTTTTTCTTAATATAAATAAATGATAGATTCTTTTCTTTATCAACCAAGTTTGACTTTTTGGTGTCACAGCAGGGAAAGCTTTTCTGGCACCCCTAAAGTGCCACCATGATACAGATTCATTGTTGGAAAGTAGAGTTCTGGAAACTTCAAGTGTTCTTCAAGAGACATTGACTCTCTAGCTGAAGCCAGGTCATCCTGAGACACTCATGATCCCCTGGAACATCTGCCAAAAGTACACCTGAAACTGGATTTTTGCCACAAATGCATCATGTGGTTTCTTGGGTATGATTTAAATCTTTGATATAATAAGGGTGAGTCAAGTGTAAATAACATGAAATGTGGATGACTTCAAGGAAGCATTTGTTCCCAATGTCTTTGTTCTGACAAACTACAAACCTCAGCAGAACTAAGTTATTTATGTGAAAATATAACTTCTAGTCCATAAGAAAAGTGAATTTTTTTGTTTCTTTGTATAAGAAATTTATTTCCAAACTTTCTAATAGCTTAGCCCTGACACTACTTTTAAAGGAGAAAAGGAAAGATATAAGCATCTGAATGCAGAGTTCCAAAGAATAGCAAAAAGAGATAAGAAAGCCTTCTTCAGCGATCAATGCAAAGAAATAAAGGAAAACAACAGAATGGGAAAGACTAGAGATCTCTTCAAGAAAATTAGAGATACAAAGGGAACATTTNCTACACACCTCCATCCACTCTTCTGTTTGGTCAGGCATGAGGATTTCCATGAAGCTTGCTAGATTCTAAGGGATTTAGGTAGAAATGATATAAAACTCTTTTCTGTTTTTGAGCTCTCTAAACTCTACTGGGAACTCTATCCTAATATTTGCCTCTCACTGCCACTTAGGAATTTGACTTCAGAGAAAAGTAGAAAGCAGGAGTCCTTTTATCAGGGATCAATATGAGAGATTTACTGTCCTGCTGTCTTTTTGTTTTTGTTTTTGTTTTTTTCCCTGAACAATGACACTTTTTCCCTAGCCCAAACCATTTTTATCTCCATTACAGTTAGAAAGACCCATTCTCAATGATTCTTCCTAGTCTTTCTTTCAGGCCAGCATTTTGATACATATCTTCTTATATTTCACTTTGTGTTTTCCTTTTAATCCTATCCTGTGTGTAGAATATTCTTTAGACCAAACTTCTCTGAAAATTGATTCTTCAAATGGATTCCTGATTATCCATATGCCACACTCCAGGGATGTCTGAATTTTAGTTCAAACTCAAGCTGGATAATGGTTATATGGAGTACTCTTTACCTTGGTATTTTACGGCACCCCACTCCAGTATTCTTGCCTGGAGAATCCCATGGATGGAGGAGCCTGGTGGGCTGCAATCCATGGGGTCGCACAGAGTCGGACACGACTGATCGACTTCACTTTGACTTTTCATTCTCATGCATTGGAGAAGGAAATGGTAACCCACTCCAGTGTTCTTGTCTGGAGAGTCTCAGGGATGGGGGAGCCTGGTGGGCTGCCGTCTATGGGGTTGCACAGAGTTGGACACAACTGAAGCAACTTAGCAGTAGCAGCAGCAGACCTACACATTTCATAAAGCAAAACTGGATGATCAAAAATATTTTCAAAATTATATATGATGTGAACTGATATATCTTGAAGGCTCAGCTGCAGAAATAAAATTATTTTGAATTTCAGCTTCATCTCAAGATATTTGGAAAGAAAAAAGTTAAAGGCACTAATGTCTATTAAGCTAACTTCAGATCTCCCACAAATTCTGGGGCATTTAGCTGAAGTCTCATTAGGTTTAAGCCATGATTTTTACTTCAGATCTACAGTGATATGCTAAAGAAAATAGCTTCTAAAAGATTCTAAGGAAGCAGCATTCTGCCACCAAGGAAGTTGGTTCCCATGAGTTCCGAACATATGTTCTCTAGTGGCCCTTAAAGGCCATTCAAATTAATGCTCAATCCTCAGGGGGCCTGCATTTATCAGATATTTCCCCCCATTTGTTTTCTCCTCTCATTGAAAGAGCATTTAAATGGGTTTAATATGAGTTGTGGTTATATTTCAATTGATTTCTAATAGTTTTCATTAAAGTTTNTTCCCATGAGTTCCGAACATATGTTCTCTAGTGGCCCTTAAAGGCTATTCAAATTAATGCTCAATCCTCAGGGGGCCTGCATTTATCAGATATTTCCCCCCATTTGTTTTCTCCTCTCATTGAAAGAGCATTTAAATGGGTTTAATATGAGTTGTGGTTATATTTCAATTGATTTCTAATAGTTTTCATTAAAGTTTAAAAAATCTTCTAGAAATAAGAAAGTACCTATTAGCAGGTATTTCATAAATTTTTAAAGTGAAGACAGATCAATCTTCAAAGCACCTCAGCTTTACACTTAAAAATATCAAGAACATATTTTATTATGGTTATGTACTGCCACACAATAAAGAAATCCTGAGGGATTTTAAAATGAAAGATCCTTACAAATTGGAATCATTAAGATCTAAATACAGGAAGTTTACTGACTACATAGGGCTTCCCAGGTGGTATAGTCATGAAAAATCTGCCTGCTAATGCAAGAGACACAAGAGACACAGGTTTGATCCCTAGGTCTGGGAGATCCCCTGGAGAAAGAAATGGCAATGCACTCCAGTATTCCTTTCTGGGAAACTCTACAGACAGAGGATCCTGGTGGGCTGCAGTCCATGGGGTCACAAAGGGTCTGCCACCACTCTGCACTCACACACGCACTGGCTACATACTCTTGCAAGCCCGCTAATGTTTTAGGTTTTGACTGATAATCTGATACCTCTTTGTTTCAAGCTTCATGGGTTCACTGACTACTAACCAGGTTTAATAAATGTAATTTCACTTGAAAATATTGAGTACCGTAAAATTATTACCTTGATGATTTTTATCAGTGTATCTGTGAAAACTTCTGACAGTTTTTATACAACCCATGTTCACTGAGCAAAACTTTTCTGGATACAATATAAAACATTCCATTTAATTCCAAAATATTATATTTTGAGAGATTTTCCCATTTCAGCTATAATTCAGAATGAAAAATTAACTAAGCAATAAGCAAAGTTTCCTAGTATGACATACGAAATAGAAGCTTGCAAATACTTGTTCATTTACTTAACTTAAAGATCACTTATTCTTTAAAAGTGACAATAAAATTTAAAAAGTAAGAAGTCAGATCTATTTTTATAAATATACATTTGATAACTAGATAGCCTATAGAGTAAATGATCTTCACTTAAATGAAAATTTAGAGATTCAACAGCTTTAGTGTATAATGTCACCCACAGGAATTTCAAATAAAAATTCTCAAAACTTTTCATAATTTATTTAAGAATCAGATTATCACACAAAGACCAATAGAAATGAAGCTCAGAGCTTACAGATTTGTCATAACATAAAAATAGTTCCTAAAAATAAAATACACTTGTAATACATTTTGGAGAAGATAAGACTAACTTACTATCATGTTCTACAATATAATTTTAGAAAGTTAACATCTAGGAAAATTAACAGTTCCAGAAGCAAGTTTATTGTATTAAGAGGTTCCTATGAAGGTTAATTTTATGTATCAATTTGACTGGGCCATGGGATGCCCAGATATTTGATCAAACATTTCTCTGAGTGTATCTGTGAAGGTGTTTCTGGATGAAATTAACATCTGAATATATAGACTGAGTAAAGCAGATTGCCCTCACCAAGACAGTGGGTCTCATTCAATCTATTAAAGTCCTGAATCAAACAAAAAGTCTAATCCCCCACTATGGTTAAGTGGGCCTCCCAGTGGTGCAGTGTTAAAGAATCCACCTGCCAATGCAGGAGATGCAGAAGATGCTGGTTGGATCCTTGGGTTGGGAAGATCCTCTGGAGGAGAGCCTGGCAACCCACTCCAGTATTCTTACCTGGAAAATTTCATGGACCGAGAAGCCAGTCTACAGTCCAACGAGTCACAAAGAGTCGAACATGATTGAGTTTACACACAGACACACAGACACACATGCATACACTTTTAAGAGAGAATTCCTCATACCTGACAGCTTTCCAACTAAAGCATCAGCTTTTTCCTGTTTATTGCTCCCTCCTCTACAGGAAAGCACTGCTTTCAGTAATAATTTTGGAATTAAACTAATAAAATAATATCCAGAGAAGCAGTGTAGACAGTAAAATATTTCTTTTATTGAAATTTGCATAATTAAGTATGTTGCTAAAAGTAAAATAAAACAGAATAAAGTTATTTTTCAGTATAAAAGCACAATTACTTATTCAGTAGTTTCTATGCCTAACTAGCAGTTTGAACGCTGATCTTCAGGGGACAGTTCTATGTANATTATCACACAAAGACCAATAGAAATGAAGCTCAGAGCTTACAGATTTGTCATAACATAAAAATAGTTCCTAAAAATAAAATGCACTTGTAATACATTTTGGAGAAGATAAGACTAACTTACTATCATGTTCTACAATATAATTTTAGAAAGTTAACATCTAGGAAAATTAACAGTTCCAGAAGCAAGTTTATTGTATTAAGAGGTTCCTATGAAGGTTAATTTTATGTATCAATTTGACTGGGCCATGGGATGCCCAGATATTTGATCAAACATTTCTCTGAGTGTATCTGTGAAGGTGTTTCTGGATGAAATTAACATCTGAATATATAGACTGAGTAAAGCAGATTGCCCTCACCAAGACAGTGGGTCTCATTCAATCTATTAAAGTCCTGAATCAAACAAAAAGTCTAATCCCCCACCGTGGTTAAGTGAGCCTCCCGGTGGTGCAGTGTTAAAGAATCCACCTGCCAGTGCAGGAGATGCAGAAGATGCTGGTTGGATCCTTGGGTTGGGAAGATCCTCTGGAGGAGAGCCTGGCAACCCACTCCAGTATTCTTACCTGGAAAATTTCGTGGACCGAGAAGCCAGTCTACAGTCCAACGAGTCACAAAGAGTCGAACATGATTGAGTTTACACACAGACACACAGACACACATGCATACACTTTTAAGAGAGAATTCCTCATACCTGACAGCTTTCCAACTAAAGCATCAGCTTTTTCCTGTTTATTGCTCCCTCCTCTACAGGAAAGCATTGCTTTCAGTAATAATTTTGGAATTAAACTAATAAAATAATATCCAGAGAAGCAGTATAGACAGTAAAATATTTCTTTTATTGAAATTTGCATAATTAAGTATGTTGCTAAAAGTAAAATAAAACAGAATAAAGTTATTTTTTCAGTATAAAAGCACAATTATTTATTCAGTAGTTTCTATGCCTAACTAGCAGTTTGAACACTGATCTTCAGGGGACTGTTCTATGTAAGCTATATAAATAATTGTTCATTAACTTTATTAGTTAATATTAGTAAAATATAAGCTATTTACAGTAGAAGTGTATGCTAAGCCTCTGCTAATATAAGAGAANTAATTAAGTATGTTGCTAAAAGTAAAATAAAACAGAATAAAGTTATTTTTCAGTATAAAAGCACAATTACTTATTCAGTAGTTTCTATGCCTAACTAGCAGTTTGAACGCTGATCTTCAGGGGACAGTTCTATGTAAGCTATATAAATAATTGTTCATTAACTTTATTAGTTAATATTAGTGAAATATAAGCTATTTATAGTAGAAGTGTATGCTAAGCCTCTGCTAATATAAGAGACGGAAATGGCAACCCACTCCAGTGTTCTTGCCTGGAGAATCCCAGGGATGGAGGAGCCTTGGTGGGCTGCCGTCTATGGGGTTGCACAGAGTCGAACACTACTGAAGTGACTTAGCAGCAGTGGCAGCAATATAAGCAAAAATTACAATTTAGGCAATTACTGAATCATACTGTTCTTGTAACATTGTATTTGTCTTTAGGAACAAAAAGATATAACTATTAAAGAAAAAGAGTAAAATTCTAATTATATATATATTTATTGAAATATAGTTGGTTTACAACATTGTGTGAGTTTCAGGTATACAGCACAGTAATTCAGTTATACATGTTTGTGTATATATTTATATTTTTATTCTTTCTCATTGTAGGTTATTAAAAGGTTAATTTTATTTTTACATATGTAAAATTCATATGTTTTATTTCTATGAATGCAGTGTATTATTTATATTCATTAAAATACTTTATATGCTACTTAAAATTTTCCCTTATTAAACCAAATACTGTACAAATTATGTGTCTTACAGCCTTACAATACAGGCTGTTTTTACTGTTTTACCTTCCAAACACAGTATAAATTCCATCTGCCATATGACCTTGAATGACAAACTCAAATAACTCTATTTCTATTTTTGTATCTTTACAATTATTATGCAAATTATTTATTTTGGATCAACTAACTGTTTAAATGCACGAATAGGTAGTACCATAGGGCTGGAGGCACAAATTGTGCTCAAAATAAACTCTAATAATAATGAACCACTGTAAACTTCTCCAGAGAATCATCTATAGTCGTGTCTATGTGTGTTAGGAACTGTATAATTGGAGGTTCTCTGAATTAACTTCTGTATAAAACACAGTGTTTTTTAAAAGTAACAATGGCTAATTTGATGTTTACATATATACTGCCAATTTTCAAAAATAACTACAAGGGTGGTTTAGAACTTAGACTGATAAAATATATTTTTCAGGAAATAAGTAGGAAATAAGCAAAATCACTGACATTGACCAGCCCCCATCACCTCAAACACATGGTGATAATAAAGCAGGTCTATTATTTGAGTAAATTACTGTATGTAAGTTGGCTACAGTAATACACACCACTTCCTTATCGCTGACTTTGGTCATCTCTGCCACTCCAGAGACCCTGGACATACCAGGAGTTGTAGTGAATGTAACTTATTTTCAAACACTTCAGCAAAGGCAGTGGTATCTTTGTGTTTGTTTAAATCTGTGTCCCCATGCTGCTGCTGCTAAGTCGGTTCAGTCGTGTCCAACTCTGTGCGACCCCATAGACGCCATCCCACCAGGCTCCCCCGTCCCTGGGATTCTCCTAGCAAGAACACTGGAGTGGGTTGCCATTTCCTTCTCCAATGCATGAAAGTGAAAAGTGAAAGTGAAGTCGCTCAGTCTAGTAAATATTTTATTTTCCTTAATAAAGCGTGCACAGTCCACAAGAAGGGGATCACACAGACTCTAATCAGAAGCCACATTCCAGAGGTAGCCACAAGAGCACATCAATCAGCTTTATTTCCACCCCCATCAGAAGGCTGTTAATTTAGCAGAATGGGTTTCAGGAACGCACTTCCATTGGTGAAATGAGTCATGTTTAAGGTGCAATCATGACCAGCAACTGCACCCCTGTATAACCTCAGTCTCAAAATCCAGCAAGACCAGGAGACAAAGCTTTCAGAAGGCACTAGGCTTAAGGGCAACTTCAGAGTGTAGCCCTGTGGCTGTTTTCATAGGATTGTGTCACCTGAGCTGACTGGGAGTAGTTGACACCTATCCTTTAATTCCTTCTCATCTCACTCTCGCCAACCTTTCCTGCAAGATGCTCTTCAGAGCCGAGACTTCAGGGAGCTTGTGAAACTGATTGCAAACCAAGTACATGACCATATTTGAGCCCACTTGTTAATTGCTATTTGCAGGTGTGGCAAATTCTAAAGACTTGTGTAACAGGTCACCTAGCAGCAAGTTGTGGTCAAGGATTTCTCACCTGCCTTTAACTACAGAAGTTACTTATGCCTGTTGAAGCAACCTAATAATTGAGGAAGCCCACCAAATTAGCTTAGGACAATTAACAGCTCTGTATATGCATGTAGAAAATGATTATTAAGTTAAATGGGTCACAATTTTTTTCCTAAATAACTCTTGTTTTAAGAAGTGGTGGGCCACCAGGAAGAGACTACAGTTTATTCTCAGATATACTTTGGTCTGATTAAAAAAAAAAATGATTAATGACTCTTTCATCTGAGAACAGCTAATAAAAGCTTGGCATCTTCAACAATCGTCATAAATATTTCTCGGGACATACAAAATGTGGATAGCAATTGTTCATTGTTCCAGTTTGCTTCTTGACATATTTTTCCCATCTGAAGAAGTGGGAGAAGGTTCAAGAATCTGTGGCACTTTTATTTTTAAATCAAGCAAATAATATATAGATTCATTCCTACAATCACATGTTGAAAAGTATATTGCCATATATAAAGTCAAAATAAAAGTATCCCTCCTTGTTCTTGATCAGCAAATGTACCATTTCTTCTTTTTAATACATTATGATTTCAAATCTTTGTCTATTTACACCAATATATATGCACATATAGAAATATGGGTTTTCAAAATGGCAATGGAATTTAAATATAGTGGAGAAGGCAGTGGCTTTTTAATTAACATATGAATGTACTTATCTGCCCCATTCTTTCTAATTGTAAATATTTTATTCCATTGTATGGTAACTTGGTAGTTTCTAATAGTCTTTACAGGCATTGTATAGTTTGGGGTGTCCTTGAGGTTGGGTGCGGCCCTGTGAATAAAATATGAGTGAGAGAGAACTGGATCAATTTTAAGAGGAAGCCAAGTGACACTCTAATTCTCCAAACTGACATCTGAACCCTCTGACTGGGTCCTAGGTGATGAGCGCTCAAGACAGAGCTCCCGTGTGTGAGTAAGAAATAACCTTGTGCTTTGAGCCACTGGGTTTCTGGAGTGATGTGTTACTCCTGCAGACTCCAGTATTTCTTGACTCATTGAAAGAGTATCTATGTATTAATATGATTTTTAATTCAATCACCCTCATAATGAAATCGATATCATTGCTTCCAACTGTCCCTGTATATAAAACAATGACAAGAGACACTCTTAACATTTGTATCTTACATTGTATACCCAAGGCAGATTTTATGCAAAGTCAGTTTTGGTAGATTTTGTGGAAAGTGTCCTATAAAAAAGTTGTCAGAATAGATACTAGTAGAAATAGTCATGAGAACACATTGACCCATGTTGTAGCCAATATTGGATATGACCTATCAATAAGTTAATTTTCACAGGATCTGATGAGTTAAAAATATCTACCAGTGTTGTTTAAGTTTCTTTTTCTGATTATTGATTTAGCTTTATGTATATTAGCTATTTTTATCTACTGTGAATACCTGTCAATAAGCTTTATCAATATTTCAACTCTTTTTCTTTTACATCTAGAGTTATAGGGATTCATGCTATACATCCTTATAGTGAGTGTGTCAAATATTTTTCTCCCAGTCTGTCACTGCCTTTAATTTTATTTTTGGTGTCTCTTATACACAGAGCTTTCACTTTATATAGTAAATTTTGTCTTCTTGGTAGATATGGAATTTGGGCTTAAGATGCTTTTCTCTACTCAGCACAGCATTACAAAATGAATTATGTTTCAGTGTAACTTAAATTATTTATAAAATGCCATTTTACGTTTTGGAAATTGTTTCATTTTTAACTTTTAAATGGAACTAGAATTTATTTTAGTGAATTACAGGGTGAATTTTAATGAATGAACATATGTTTTTGTTCAAAAGAATGAACAATTACTCCCGTGTGATTTGTTGGATAACCTATTTTTTTCCCCACATGCCACACTCATTTTAGGTTTATTTCCAGTATGCACTGCACTCTATTCCTGACCTCTAGTCTGTCATTTTGTTTTCCTCTATTATATCCTTTCTTCCAATATGAATCTATTTCATTACTGTAGTTTCATAGTATATTTTTAAATCTGATAGAGCAAATTCTCCTCTATTGTTCATTTTAAACATCATATTGCCTTATCCTCACACATTTTTCTTTTAACCTAGATGAATTTAGAGTCAGCTCTTCAAATGTGACATGAAATTTATTTGGTTATTGACTTTTATTTTATTTATTTTCTTATTTGGCTGCACAGCATGCAAGATCATAGTTCCTGACCAGGAACTGACCCATGCCCCCTGCAGCAGAAGTTGAGGTTTAAACCCTGGACCACCAGGGGAGTCTCAAGAGTACTGAATTGCAGATTAATTTGTGTGATAGAGCCTGTGAAATGCTGTTGGGCAGCCATTAGGAAAGACTTCAGCCTTTCTGCAGGGGCTGCAGGCAGCAGACATCTCCAGCTAGTTACCCCAGAGGACCTGCTTCCACTGCTACTGCTGTGTGAACTGCGGGTGTTCATGCCAGGCTCCTCTGTCCAGGGGACTCTCCAGGTGAGAACATTGGAGTGGGCTGCCATTTCCTTCTCCAGGGGGTCTTCCTGACCCAGGGATCGAACTCCAGTCTCTTGCATCTGCTGCATGTGCAGGCTGATTCTTTACCACTAGTGCCACCTGGGAAGCCAGAGGGTTTAAAGGTCAAGCCATTTTGGCCCAGGTGGGATTGTCCATGGCTTCAGAGCTCCCTGCAGATTGCCTTGCCAGGTTGCCCATAATTGTTCAGTTTCGTTCTCCACCCAGTTCTGCTTCTCTCCTCTTCCCATTTGTGGATCTCTAACATGCATCTTGCACCTTAAATTCTATTTCAGCATCTGCTTCTGGAAGACCTGAATCTGTGAAAATTTGGAAAGAAGTGACATATTTACACGATTGGCACTCTGTTTGCTAATGAGTGAATTTTCTTCTTGAGAATGGTTAGTCATTATCCTCATAAAAACAGGTTTCATGAAATGAGCCGACGGTCATGGCGTTTATTCATTCTAAGAATACACACCATTCTGAAGGCAAACCAACAAAGTGCCTGAAACAGAAAGTTCAAGCAGGTGTCAGGCTATTAACATCTCTGAATGAAGGGGCTGGAGTAAGGCAACGGGGAGGGAAAGACCATGGGATAAGTGGGAGTGGATCAGCCTTGCATACAAGAGCTGCTCAGCACCAGCCCACTCCTGGTTGGTAGACACATGGACCCAGTGTGCCCCCTTTTCCAGTTTTATTTTTTTCCAAGAGAACCCTTAAATAGATGTATTATATAAAATGTCTTGCTTCCTGTTCTAGAAAATGCACAAGTATGTTTCCAACCAAAGATCTTTTTCAAGAAAAAATAAGGTTTGTGAAGTCGAGAAGAAAAGATTTACTATATCAAATATGAATTAAACTTTAACTTACCTTTAACCATATGCAAGTTTTCATAGTCATGAGACATGAGATGACAATTATCATTAAAGCCAAAAGTCTCCTTTCAGATTCAATGAACTTCAAATAGTAGTAGATGAGAATGCTTGCCTTGATGTGAAAGGCCTATGAGACAGGTGTTAGTCCCAACATAAAAATCATATGTCATTTCTCCATCTCTAGGGAGGGAGTAAGTGAAGCCAATGAGAGAGAGACCAAGAAGCTTTTGGAGATCCCGCCAAAAGAAAGAAATATTACAATGGAGAATAAATTGTTTGTGTTATATTTGTGCCATTAAGGAAATGACAACCACTCCAGTATTCTTGCCTAAGAAATCTCATGGACAGAGGAGCCTAGCAGGCTATGATACACAGAACACAATTTAGTGACTAAACCACCACCACCACCATGATATTTCAGAAAATCGTGACGTGTCTTAAAATTTATAAAGTGTCACAAAAGGAAATGTTCACTTCCTGTATTTAAAAATTACAAGTTATAAAATGTTTGCATTCATTTATTTTATAAAATTAGACAGTAATTATGAAGTTTTCTGTACCATCATGGAGCTTTGTTTTCTCCAGAATAGAAGCTCTACTGGAATTTATTACCTATTTATTCATTCATTTTTATCTTCCATAACAATTTACAATGTATAATGAAAGAAGCCAACTTTGTTTTTCTGTAGAATGACAGAGAAAATACAGGCGCAGTCCCCTCATCATTTTTACTGTCTCCTATGGAAGCTTTAACTCCCAAACCAGTTACATTTGTAAGTGAGAGTTAGAATGGTTGCAATGAACTGAATATTTTTTTATCCCAGCTAAAGGTCAGTTCTTCTATGCATTCAATTTTTTTTAAACATCAAGTGTGTTAAATTTAATTTCAGTTAATATTAACAAAAAATAATAAAGCAGGAATGAAATCAGATTGCTTAATGAAACTCAAGTAAGTGTTTGCTTTGAACAAGAAGAGATTGAGTATTCTAATAAAATATATTCAGAATTTATCAAGCTACTTATAACAAATAAGCGGCACCCAAACTGACCAATTAAATTTGGCTCAAAAAGCCTACCACCAGGTTCAAATGTCTTGTTGTCATCAATATTAACAAGATGCTATAAGTTTTGTGAAACACATATTTATTTTATTGGCATTCTAGGTAATAGTTCAGAAAAGTGTTCATGAAAAATGAGCAACATAACAATAGTAAAGAAGAATAGAAAATCATTGTTCCAATGAGGAGATCCAATCACAAGCGAAGCCCACTCAGGAGATAGCAACACACAATCATTTGAATAGGCAAATTTTGATGTAAAGAAGCATTAACTGTAACAGAGGAAAAGATACACAGCACTCAAGAGAATTCTAAAAATTACCTCGGGGCTGAGAGATATAACCTAAGGAAGGAACAGATGTGGACGATGGGATTTCCTTCACCAATGCTGAGATTCAGAACTCATTAGAGTATGGTTGTGGTTCAGTGGATACTGGAGTATTTTACTGAGTTGTCTTGGGCCAGAGATGGTCCACAGACCCTGGGTAAGCTGGAAATATCCCTCTAAGGTGCCATTAAAACTCTATGAAGGTGAGCATCACTTTTATATTTGGAGCTGAGATGATATGAATTGAGTGCTTTCACAGTTGTATTAACTTTCTATTATCTAGTCATTTCTGTGTGGACATTTGTCCTTAAGATTTTAAGTAGTTTATAAACAAAAAGAATCTTATGTATAACATAGGGGATTCTATTCAGTTATCTTGTAATAGCCTGTAATAGGAATGAATATGAAAGCATTAGATATTATATACATTCTTTTTAGATTCCTTTCCATTATAGGCTCTTTATATATATATGTGTGTGTATATATATATATATATATAACATACTCAGTCACTTTAGTGGTGTCCAACTCTTTGTGACCTTATGGGCTGTAGCCTGCCATGCTCCTCTGTTCTGGGGATTCTCTAGGCAAAAATACTGGAGTGTATTGCCATGCCCTCTTCCAGGGGATCTTCCTCACTCAGGAATTGAACTCACATCTCTTACATTGGCTGGCAAATTCATTACCATTGAGCCCCAAATATTATAATAATCATATTCTAAAAGATATGAGCATCTCTAAGATATGGGTGGTAAATATAACATGTAGCCTCTGAATCTAAGTGTTTCCTAGAAATCTAAATCAGCATTTGCTAAAATGTTTCATAAAGTGTCTCTCATCTCTTATCCATAGACTGTTTGTTGCTTATTATTTATGCTACTTATTTTTTCATTTGAAAAGGTAAGGGAAGGTCAGGGAGCTGAAGTATTTCATACTTTATAGCTGTTATTTTTTTCTGATTTCCAGATTATTATCATTGGCATAGCTGTTTTTCTGTCATGGAAATGATACTCTTTTTTATATCTGTAAATATCTGTGAAAATCAGTGCTACTCCAAATTTTGTAATAACTGAAGCTTATACAAATTGTGGAGGGGTGTTCTTTAAAAAAAATTATTAATTCTGTGATTTCTATAACAATATCCCACTGAGCCTAAACTGATTGTTCATCCAACCTAATCTCTTAGCCAAATCTCAAAAATTCCCAGAAACACTCCAATGTTCCCAAATCAAGGAGAAGTAGGATGGAAGGTAAACTAAAGTAGAAAAAGACATCACTCTGAACTGATTAATTATAATCCAAAAGGCCTGCTTTTGCAGACTTTACACAATTGTATGATCATATGAAACCATTGCTAAGCTTCTCCCTGCATCTTAGAATGGTTTTTATATAAGTATGTGTGGCCATAAAATTGGCATCATTAGTTTCACATTAAACCTATCTTTGGTGATCAACCTAACTATAATTTATTAAAATCTATTTGTGTTTACTTACCTCTTCTGTTGGATTTTCTTTTATTGCTGCATATTTTCAAATGTTTGATGAGTCTTGCTTTTCTGCACACCCATTGGCTAATGAGAAGTGGGCCGATCAGTTTAGGAAGGTGTCATGGATACCTTTTTTACTAGACCCATGTATTCCTAAATTCCACCTCTGCCTTGATTCTTAGATATTGCAAGCGATATGTTTTACATCTTGCCTGGTGTATAAATTCCTCTGCATATCTGGCCCTTCCCCTCCCTGACCTCCTGTTCACTGTATTTGTGGCTGGTAGGGTTTCTCAACACATCAAAATCTTTTTATTTCAGAGGTTTGACAATCCCACAAACACTATTCATTGTTTATACCCCACCTCACCTCTTCCTGCAAAGCAGGAAGAAAAAGCTATAAGGAGTCACCAAAAAATACTGTCAATAATTTTTGGCCTTACCCTTTCCTTGCTTCTCTGTGCTCACTTTATTCATTTCTATGCCTTGATTCACTGTCCTATTTCCCTTCCTAAACAGTTTTGATCAAGTTTCCCAAAGGACTCTTTTGTAGACTCCTGATATAAATGTGAAAGCCCCACATTCAGAAAAAAAAAAAAAAAGAAGAAGAAGAAGTAAATTTCCTTAAAAATTCCTTCCTAGCTATCTTTGGGATAAATTGTACTTTTTCCAAAACTAAATAACACTACAAATGTTATTTTAAAAATTTACTGTATTCCTACTCTTGTGTTTTTCCCTTACAGACTCCTTATCCTCCTGTCTAAGTTTATGTTGCAGTCTACCATCCCTTTCAGTTTCCATTTTTTTCAAGCCCAACCTTATTATTGACTGTTTCAATACTTGACAATAGAGACTTGTCTTTTTCTTAACCAATGCATACAGTCTTTTGAATTTGAGATTGTTGATAGATGATGCTGGGGTCTGGGAAACAAAAGGGCCTTATAGTTTGATACTGAAGCTAGAAGGTTTCTGGAAACAAGTGGAATGGTTTGGAACCTGGACAACGCGATTAGCATTGTAAACTAAGAGAAACCAAGAATTTTCTAGGGTATGACAAACATTTGGATGCTAGTCTTAGATAAAGTCTGGAGGATCCTCAAGCCAGCAGCCCATTTGACATAATTATCATCAGAGATGTGTAATCATCTCCACATGGTCTCAGTAGTCTTTTTCTCTTCAGAAACTTCCCATTACAAAAAGCTTTAGCAACAAAGCAATATGTGTATATGTGTGGTCTCTAGCACAGAGGTGTCAAACCCTAAGGCAATGAGGAGGGTGAGGCAAAAAAGCCTTCCCTGGCAGGGATAGTATAATCCTATGGCCTCACAGCAGCTGCCTTTCCGCCTTTCAAATGCTTCTGAACGTTGCCACGTCTGAATATCATCTCAACACCACACCTTGTAATTCTTGAGGTCTGAACAAGGGGGCTAATTTGGTGATTTAGTCACTGAGTCCTGTCTGACTCTTGCGACTTCCTGGATTATAGCCCATCAGGCTCCCCTGTCCATGGAATTTTCCCAGCAAGAATCCTCGAGTGAGTTGCCATTTCCTTCTCCAGGGGATCTTCCTGACCAGGAATCAAACCTGGGTCTCCTGCATTGCAAGTGTATTCTTTATGGCTGAGCCAGCCAGGAAGCCACCAATTTAGTGAGACTAGTAGTCGTACCCATTGTGTAAACTCTAAGAGGAGTAGGGTTGTCCTTTATTCAGTACCAAATTCCCATCATTGCTTCAATTTGCACAGGAGCACTTCTGGTCTTCCCTGGCCCTCCAGTGGTTAAGAGCTTCCACTGTAGGGTGCATGCGTTCCATCCCTGATAAGGGAATTAAGATCTCCCTCATGCCAAGCGGTGTGCCAAAAAAATTATTCATTCAGTGAAAGAAGTCAAATATTTTAATATGCTAGCATTACACTTTAAATGTACTAAAACTTCTTAACTATATAACTAAAATAATAACAAAGTTTTTTTTGTTTTTTTTTTTCTATCTTAGTGTCATGGGTAGCATATTTCATGGATCTTTGTGAGGAAAAGTGGCTGAAAAATCTGGAGGTATCAGTGCCCAGTTCTTTCAAAACCAGATGTGACTCTCTTATTCTTTTCTCCCATCCCCTCCATTTTAAATGACATGACCCAGTGTCTTCCCTAAAGAAAGAATATTCATGGATGCATTCCCTGAAACAAAGTACATCCTTAAGCCAACAAACCTTTTGTTGAATGAAGCTGAGAAGGCACTTTGAAACATATCAAGAAACTTAACATAGTGTGGCCATAGTTACCCTAAGGAAAATGTATAGGCAAAATCCATTTAAGAGCCAATTTACTACTTGACCTTAGTGAACTCATTTGACTCTCTTTGCAGCCAGTTAAAAGATTGATATGAAATTATCAGTAATGGCAAAAACAAACAAACAAACTATAGTCCTCTTCACTGAGCCATAACTGTGAACTTTATTGCACTGTAGGAGAAAAGATGGCCTCTTTGGTGTTAAAATAAGTATATCAAAGTTAGATGAGTTAGTACCATTGTTGTCACACTTCCCAGGTGGCGCTAGTGGTAAAGGACCTGCCTGCCAATGCAGGAGACATAAGAGACTTGGTTNGTGCAGCACATCAGTCTTCCCTGTCCTTCACTATCTATTAGAGTTTGCTCAAACTCATGTCCATTGAGTTGGTGATGCCATTCAACCATCTAATCTTCTGTGACCATCTTCTTCTTTTGCCTTCACTCTTTCCCAGCATTAGGGTCTTTTCCAATGAGGTGGCTCTTCACATCAGGTGACCATAGTATTAGAGTTTCAGTTTAAGAATCATTTCTTCCAATGAATATTCAATATTCAATGAATGATTTCCTTTAGGATTGGCTGGTTTGATCTCCTTGCTGCTCAAAGGATTCTCAAAAGTCTTCTCCAGCACCACAATTCGAAAGTGTCCATTCTTCTGCTCTGAGATCACTGTGAGTCTGAGGGAGAGCAGGGAGAATGGAAGAGAATTCAGAATATGGGGCACTTGTCATGAGCTGAGATGAATGGAAGTTGGAAGTGTTGACAATGGAAAGTATGGTTAGTTATTTCTTGTTCAACCAAGAGGTAGGGTGCACAGAGAGCCTTTGAGTAGCTAGAGAAGTGGAAATGAAGAGTGAGAATAAATTAGATTCTTTTAAGAATGAACATGGAAATAATTTTTGAGAAATTTTGAAATTATAATACATCACTCTGCAATTCGATGCACGAGAAGATGTAAGTAGTTGATTAAGTAACCGTTAGAAGCTATTAAAGGAGGCTGCTGTATGACAAACGCACATTGTTTGTGTTTGCTGAACTCCAGAACCTTGTTTTGTATATATTTCAGACACTCAGTGGCACTTTAGTTACCAACGCTCCAGTAACATTACACATACTGACTTGCTCCCTATTTTGCGGTTATTGCTGTTTAGTCACTAAGTCATGTCTGACTCTTTGTGACCCCATGGACTGCACATACCAGGCTTCCTTGTCCTTCCCTATCTCCCTGAGTTTGCTCAAACTCAAGTTCACTGGGTTGGTGATGCTATCTAGCCATCTCATTCTCTGTTGCTCCCTTCTCCTCTTGCCTTTAATCTTTTCCAGCATCAAGGTCTTTACCAGTGAGGTGGGTCTTTTCCAGTGAGTCAGCTCTTTACATCAAGTGGCCAAAGTATTGGAGCTTCAGCTTTAGCATCAGTCCTTTTAATGACTATTTAGGATTGATTTCTTGCTCCCTGTTTAAGCCAGATTAATTTTAGAAGTATGGCTGAACAAATGATTATGTTAAACACCTTTTAAATAAGTGAATATTTTTTCTATGAATACCAGTCTAGGATTGCTGGATTTTTTTTTTCCCTCTGGTGCCTCCAGAACACTTTAGATATACACTGAATCACTTAATTGAATTAGGTGCATATGAAAGAAAAAATGTAGTTTCCTCTTATTTACTGGATCGCCCATTTGAAGCAGAAGCCAGAGGGTGACTAAGGGCAATTGAGGGTCACATAACTAGGGTGAAAGCCTCAGTCTTCAATGACTCACAGGCAAGAGTCGTTTACCATACAATCTCACAGGCAACTGGAAACATGGAAAAATGTGTGCATTTTTCTTTGAAAGATTTCTTACTAATCTTGTTTCTTGACGAATAAATACCAGTAACAACAAAGTCAACTAATTTAAACTATTGCTTTTATTATAATTACACGGGAGCACAAATAAATAAGCACAAAAGTATTGCAAAATATTGCCAATGCACTAAAGAAAACAATGTGTTTTCAAACAACATCTGGTTACTTCAGTAGTATCAAAGTACATTTATAATTAATTACATATTACCTAAAAAATCAAGTACAAAAATTAAAAGAAATTAAAACATCAGTGTTTATATTAATATGTATATAGAAATGGCTAACAACACATGAGTAGAGAAATCTGTCATCTAATGCTTATTTGCACAACTTTTCAGGCACATACCTGACATTTTTAATGAGTTATGAAAAATGCAATATGACATTCAGATTTTTAAGTATGGTAAACATGTGATGTTGGAACCGATGTTAAATGGTTTCTTTTAAAAACCCTGTCTTTTAAAAGCGTAGTGTCATTATCCACTAAAAAACATATCATTTGATATCGTTTTTCTCAATAGCTATTTGTTTCAATTTCTTGAAAAGAGCAAGAAAGTAAACATACAACTGCTAAATACGTAAACACATTTTTAGTGCAAGATAACAAGACCTGTGACTTTACTGTGCTTTGTCTTTTATAATCACAGTGCACTTCACACAAATTGCTACACTATAAATGTTAACTGAAGGAGTTCCAAACAGAAAAAGTGCATACTAAACATTTTCATATATATTATATACAGTATGTATACTGTATGTGGGTGTATACATGTGAAAATGTAAATGCTTTTAGGGTGGGCAAACCCAGTCATATTTGGGAATAATTAAAAACTTCAAGAAGATTTTCACATAGGTTTGGTTGAGATAAATCCAACAATATTGTTGTAAAGATGAAAACTCTATAATATTTAAAGGGAAATATACTCAGATATTTTTACCCAGGTAACACACATCTTGCTACAATGTCATTGACCCAAATATCAAAGGGTTTTAAATAAATCCAAACCCCCAGCTATAATGTTCAAAGTCCAACATGGCAAAATGGATTATTCTTTTACTGATTTATATAGACAGCAGTACATATCCTATGTGTACACACAGAGGTTTACACATAAACATATTTTATATTTAGACATCAACCTTAGTATGTTTAGCATTTTATTTTGACTATACACTTGATCCAGGAAAAACATATAAACACATATATAAACACATAAGAGATGTCAAACACATATGATATTGTATATCTTCTTAAAAACTCCATTTGAAACTACTAATGATTGTATAATGAAACTCCTTGAAGGCAAGGACCACATTTTTCTGAATGCTTAATGTCAAATGCTTTAGAAATGCTTTAAAATAGCTGATATATAAGTTTCTCAATAATAAGTTTGGGATGCAATGAATGGTGAATTGCTTTTCTATTCTACTTCTTTGCAAGGGTGAATTCCCTCTCATCTCAGATAATTTGCTGTTAATATCATAGAAATTTTTCCTTTATTTTATAGCTAGCCATAATTAGCTTACAATTACTTTTCAATTTTAGGTGAGTAAGTCAACTTAACATAGAAGGAATATTGAAATTGTATTCTATGTGCATTGTTCTGATGTCTCATTTAATTAAAACAATAAAACAATAGCTGTTTAGTTTTGTTAATTTGATCACCAAACTTGCTTGTAAGAGTCAAACCCTTTGGATATAAGGATATGGCCTAAGCCAACATGTAATAAGAAAAATGTTTTCTCTCCAGAAAAATTGAAAGAAACCCATTTGGGACCTTCGAGTCTCTGAAGTCCCAGTGTCACTGCTTTGAAAAGCAAAGTTGTATCTGGCTATATCCATTCAATTACCGTGCGTCTGAATACGTACAGTCTTTAAAACTACACATTTTAGTTTCTTAATATTTTGCATTGTTTCATTTTAACATCTACTTTTGGGGAGTGGGCTTTACCTTTTCCACAAATCAATCAGTTTTCACTCCGAACTTGCTTCCACAGCATCAGCACTAGGGGAAATGTTGGCAGTGTTTACCTAAAGAACTACTCTACTGTTGCACTTCAGAAAATGCTGGCTTCTGAGATTGGACAGAAAAGCAGGATTTGATATTTCCCTTCCATCAATTCTAAAGAAATGTGTGTCTTCTAAGAAGTTTTTCACACATAAAAGCATCTTACTGACAGCCAATAAAGTTCTGTTTCTATAAAATTTGCTCTGAAACGATCATTTTTTATAGGGCTAAGCTTTCAACTGGTAGCCATACAATGATAAGATTTGTTCTTTGGCACTGCTAAAAAAAAAAAAAAAAAATAAGCATATGGTGTTTTATCACTCCATAGTATTCTGGCTGTAGGTGGAATTTTTTATCATTTGACTAAGTTCATAGGTATAAGTGCCCTAAATGACTACCATCAGAGAGTAAGTTTATTTTTCTTTATTATCCTAATGACCTCTTTTTTTCCACATAAAGAAATGCTGCACAAAAAGGAAATTAATCATTTAATAGCTATTGCTACATAGGCTAAACTACAGTGAAGAGTTTTATAGGTACAGAATATCATTTCTTAGGTTAAATATCAGTGAAGCTGCTTTTCCAGATCTTTCAGTTACTTCCCACTGAAGGCAAGATTTGGAGACAGTAAATGGAAATGGTTGCCTAAGGTCAGATTTTCAAACAAGCTACCTTCTCAGAAAATAACTTGCTTGAAAAGGGAGTGTATGAAACCTGGCAACAGCATTTGGCAGAACAAATGGAAATGGCTGAACCCAACACAAATCATTTTGTTAACTATTTCCTTCTTGACAAGTGGCCAGCATTAAACAATATCTTCTGCCTAATTCAGAGAGATATGGTAATGATGGGCATTTGAAAAACACACCTGTGTGTTTTAGCTAAATGAAAATTTCAGTGGAATTATCCAATTGTAATTAGATCAAGCTTGACATATTCATGTGACATATATGAATGTACGTGTAACAAGATCATCGTAAAGATGCTAACCATTGATGGCTCGCATGTATCTAATTCATGGGCTTGAGTCTATGTGGTCATAATGACTTCCATCGGGATAATACTTTGGGTCATAAACATATTTAATGTCAATTCTGAGTTTTACCTTAACACATTTTCACCACTCTTAGATTTGTACTCCATTGATTTTGGGGTTTGAAACATAATCTGTAACTGGTGAAATATGACAGCAGGATCTGTTTAAGCTGCTTAAGATCTCTCCATGACTTCATGTACTAACTTGTGACTCTACTTTCGTTTTCCTCCATCTCAACGATACAAGCAAAATTTAAAACATCAGTAAGCATTCTATGTATACAGTTCCCCCACTGAGTACTCATTCACGTGTAGTGTACACACGCACACATAACAGATACACGTGCTCCCACTCACCTTATTTCCCTTATTCTTTCAGAATTCTAGTTGGGCATCAAAATATACATTACTTATAAAATATTAAAAAAATTATTTTATAACATTTCAAAGGCTTGAAAGAAACTATTACTGATAAAGCATTACTAGATCTTTAGCAATATAGATTACAAAATTCCCCTACTTCCTGTTATATTTGGTCATATTGAGCAGCACTGTACTATTGCTGTCAAAACCCTTACAAGGAAAACCACTATGACAACAACTTCAAACACATACCTTTTCTCTCAGAAATATAATACTAAATTGATTGTTAAAGAAGAATCACATACTGTCCATTTTTGGGAAGCATAAATAGTAATTTAAATATACAAAATATATATGATAGTTTCCTTTTTATTCCTCCATGGGGTTATTTATATTCAACTAACAAGTTACTCTTAAAAGATATATATGATTTGTTTAACTTAAGCTTTACCACCACAAAAATTGAATCCACCCCATCTCCCATCCCCTGCATTTCCTGTTTCTTCCTTGAAATAAAATAAAATAAACAATTGGTCATAATTCTTTGGTCATGGTGTCATCATCGGTAAGAATGTGATGAACATGCACAAAAGGTTAAGCCCCCAAATAGGGTGATAACGCGTTGAAAAGTTAACATGAAATACTACTCCATTCAGGCAGCTAGATTTTGAGAAAGCTTGGCATTTAGTGTACTGCAATATGCAAAACTCATCTGACTGAATGTTAATTGATCATTTTCTAGGGGAAACAAACATACATGTGAAAAGTTACTCAAAAGTAGCGATTGCAGCAGCTCTAAAGCCACTGGTCTCACCTTGAAAGCAGTCGTGCTGTTTCGCCTTCTATTCCTTGTCCCTTCCATTGTCACAGTGAACCCTGGTCTCCTCCAATCAGATCAATGATGCAAGGACATGTGTCCCTAAAGTCACTTCTGAAAGAAATGTTTTCTGCTGGGATGTCCAAATATACCCTAGTAACTTTCTCTGGAGTCTGACTCACCATTGCTTAGTATAAACAAGACGACATTTGAAGAGAAATTCTTATAAAGCCAATGTGGCAAAAATATCGGTGTTGATGCAATGTGGATGTCCAAAGTCAGCATCACATTGGCATTCATTTCCCATCAAACCCTTGAAAAGGTACAAAGCAACAAACAGATGTTCTTAACGATGTGATATTCAACTTCTACATTACTAGCACCAGATCATATATTATGTGATTGAACATAATTCATACATGAGCTAGTGTACAGAAACCAAATGTAGGAAGAAAGAAAAACATTGTAAATGCAAAAATTAATAATCAAAGGCATCAAGGGACATATAAAAGAGATAACAAACCAGTTAATACCGAAATTGTATCATATAGTAAAACTCTGGGTATTTCTATCATTTATATACGTATAATGTGTATTATTTCAGGTGTCACCCATAAACTAGTAAAATATTTACATCTCAATATCTTCTGGATTCAAAATAATCCATGATAAATAAGTGTGCCTTAAATGCAAGGAAATACGCATTTTATCTTGAACTCGCCATGAATAGGCACAGCTTCCCATGGGCTTTCCAGGGAGCCACTGGCATTCCATTCTGACTGAGAAGATATGTAACAGTTACTTATCACATGACCGAGTCGACCTCCCTCTTCGTGTTAAGTAACGTGGAGCTCACGCCATCTTGCACACAGTCATATGGCAGTATCCCAGAATACCGTTTGCTGTTTAGAATAGGGTGGAGGGCTGTACTTCTTTGCACCTGCATTCTTCTTCCAGCTGGGTAGGATAGGCATGCTATCCTGTTTGCAAAGCCCCTTTTCCGTTTTCTGTCTAGCTTTTATTTCCTTGCACAAGCAACGCTTTTTCTCAATCATCTCAAGCATTGTATGGTCTCCATGAAACCACTGCATGCATGCCACCTAGCAAAAAAGAAAGAGTGAATACAGAAAAAAAAAAATGGAAAGAAAGCAGATTTGTTTTGTACTGTGCTAGTAGTTGTTTTGAAAAATGTCAGCCATTTCTATATTTTTGAAATTCTTACAAAGCAAAATTAAGGCATAGAAGTGCCAAAAAATTTGTACTCATATTATTAAACATTGAGATATAATGAAACAATAATTTAGGAGTGAATATTTTACCAATATGTTCTCAAAGTCCATGCTATGGAAATAAAATCTGTAAAATTTTTAAGCCATTTGCCAAATATTTGGCTATTATTTTTATGTTGACCCCATTTTCTTATGGGTTCTCAATATTTTAAGTTCAATTATTAGCATTACTTTCAAGAGAGATCTTATATAAATGTGATATGCTTTCATGAACTTTTTATTAGTGAATTAAAGCTTAACATTTGTTTATAAATAGCATGGAATTTAGACTTTTAATCATTCTTCTACCAAAATGAATTTCAAAGTACATCCAANGGCTATTATTTTTATGTTGACCCCATTTTCTTATGGGTTCTCAATATTTTAAGTTCAATTATTAGCA
The DNA here is from genome assembly GCA_006410615.1 of Neotragus moschatus. Taxonomy (NCBI): domain Eukaryota; kingdom Metazoa; phylum Chordata; class Mammalia; order Artiodactyla; family Bovidae; genus Neotragus; species Neotragus moschatus. The sequence continues at coordinate 185,113 of SJYA01000257.1, forward strand.
TTACTTTCAAGAGAGATCTTATATAAATGTGATATGCTTTCATGAACTTTTTATTAGTGAATTAAAGCTTAACATTTGTTTATAAATAGCATGGAATTTAGACTTTTAATCATTCTTCTACCAAAATGAATTTCAAAGTACATCCAATGCTTGGAATATAAACACTTAAATAATTATTCTGCAAAGAAGTTTCACTATACATCTTGATGCTACAGAAAATGTTTAATTAGAATCATTGGTTTCTACAAACATCCAGATCCTGAATATTTCCAGAATTTCAAAGAACCAGATTCATCAGGTCAATTGGATATCAGGAGAAGATTTAGTGATGACTGTATATTGACACACATACNAAAAAAAAATCCCAAAATGTTTTAAATAAAGTTCATTGAAATAATATTTCAAAGTGACTAGTTTGAGAGGTACATCTTTTTCACTACATTTTTCTGATTTTAAAGGTAATATATGCCTATTTTACAAAAGAGGGTAATAATAACAAGGAAAATTATCTGATACCACCATACAAAAAAGTAGCATATTTCTTCACATAAATTATATATACATATAATGATATTTGATATGATAAGCTTCCCTAGTAGCTCAGTTGTTAAAATATCTGCCTACAATGCAGGAGACCTGGGTTCAATCCCTGGGTCGCGAAGATCCCCTGGGGAAGGAAATGGCAACCCACTCCAGTATTCTTGCCTAGAGAATTCCATGGACAGAGGAACCTGGAGGGCTACAGTCTATGGGGTCGCAAAGAGTTGGATACAACTGTGTAACTAACTTTCACTTTTTTAAAAATAGGGATATTTATGTATGTATAAAATATCTTTTTAAAAACTTGGGATTAAACAGTATTACTATATCCNAGGAAATGGCAACCCACTCCAGTATTCTTGCCTAGAGAATTCCATGGACAGAGGAACCTGGAGGGCTACAGTCTATGGGGTCGCAAAGAGTTGGATACAACTGTGTAACTAACTTTCACTTTTTTAAAAATAGGGATATTTATGTATGTATAAAATATCTTTTTAAAAACTTGGGATTAAACAGTATTACTATATCCTTGCACTTTCCCCATTATTAGTCTTAAATACTTTTTTCAAGACATGCTAATAAAAGGCAAATTATTCATTCATTATTATTGAGTCATTTTATAATTGCTCACATTTGACTGACTTTCCTTTCTTAAATGCAATAAATAATGTTTCAATGTTAGATGATTTTTTTCTGCCATGAAGCCACTCAAACAGTAATTCTCAAGTCAAAGGGTCAAAACATTTTAAGGCTCTGGAAATAGACATAGCCTATTTGTCTTCCAGGAAATTTGAACTATTTTCCATTCCCATAGCAGGATGGTACTCATACTACATCTTTAATTGCGTTGAGATGTGCTGTTGCTGCTGCTGTTAAGTCATTACCAAAATAAAAAGCAAGGAAACAAACAAAAATCTTTTTTCTGCATTTTATGTGTCTAAAATAATGCTTTGATTTTAATATTTACTTTCATTAATATTGACTTGAATGGATATGGATATTTCTCAAATGCTTGATAACAGAAGAGTTGATCCACAGCCTTATTTTCTGTTTTTCTCTATAAGATAGTTTTACTTACTAATTTTTATACTTTAATTTAGGTATTTATATACTATTTATATTAATAATATCCAGTGTTTAACACTTTTAGTCATTTATGTTATTGCTAACAAATGCTTCTAATTTTAAGTAGTAAAATCAGCTAATTTTTTCAAAATTTCTCCAGTTTTTATTATTCAAATTTCCTGACTTTTTGATAACATATAAATATAACTCTTACTTTTTTCAGAGTTTATGGTTTTATTGTATTCTTGAATTCACTTTTACTTCATTTGTTTATGTTCTTCTTTGTTACCAAAAGTACATTGCTTATGAAGAGAAAATATATTTAATAAGAAAAATGATATAAAAGGTAAAACAATAAAAGGGCAAATTTTGCATTTTAATTTTTCATGAGGTGAGAATTTACTTTTATTATTTCATGTATCTAATCAATTGTTCAAGCATATATATATATGTACATATCCATCATAGTGGTTAAGCCATATTTCAATTTTTAAAATTCTATACTATAATCTCATTTTATAAGGTACTAGCAATGGCAATCCGCTCCAGTACTCTTGTCTGGCAAATCCCATGGATGGAGGAGCCTGGTAGGCTGCAGTCCACAGGGTCGCTAAGAGTCAGACATGACTGAGCGACTTCACTTTGACTTTTCACTTTCCTGCATTGGAGAAGGAAATGGTAACCCACTCCAGTGTTCTTGCCTGGAGAATCCCAGGGACGGGGGAGCCTGGTGGGCTGCCTTCTATAGTGTCGCACAGAGTCAGACACGACTGAAGCGACTTAGCAGCAGCAGCAGCTGATATAAAACTTTCAATCACTACAATCTGTATATCAGTTCTACCTTAAGGAAAATAATGTCTAAGGGGAAAAAAATTACTTCTCCTCTTCAAATTACCCTGATATAATCATTATCTTCTTGATACATAAGTGTATATGAATGCACATATATATACACAATCCATCTTTTGCAAAAAATATTCTGTTTCATTTTCTGGCTTTAAATGATTCATATAATGGAAAAATATAGTTTTTCAGGTTGCAATGTATTATACCAAAGTCTTTAGAAGTGTTTCACTTTGGAAAATATTTAGCAGTTGTTTATTTTTTTTGTATTTTTTATTTTTATTCATGTACACCTGTGGTGGATTCATGTCAATGTAGGGCAAAACCAATACAGTATTGTAAAGTAAAAAAAATAAAATAAAATAAAAATTAATAAATAAATTTTAAAAGAAGAGCAATTATGTTTAAAAAAATCATTGTTTGTCATCATTTAGTCACTAAATTGTGTCCTACTCTTGTGACCCCTTGGACTGTAGACACCCAGGCTCCTCTGTCCATGGGACTTCCCAGGCAAGATGACTGGAGCGGGCTGCCGTTTCATTCTCCAAAAGAATCATTACATTTCATTAAAAGAAAATAAAAATCTGTTTTGAAGCTGTCTGGCACCTGACCATACGATCAAACACGTGCACACATGAGTATATACGCAGACAGACATTTTATATAGAGTCATAAACATAAGTATGTATATATGCATAAATGTATAGGTCATACATTTTTGTGTATAAGTATGTATGTGTGTATTTGTGCATATGTGTATATAACAGACAAGTATGATTAAATTATTGAAACCTATGGGTTTCAAAAAACAAAATAATAAAATATTGCTGAAAGAATATATGTGTCTTTAATGTCACTAAAAGGCTTCCCTGGTGACTCAGTAGTAAAGAACTCGCCTCTTGCAATGCGTGAGACTCAGGTTCGATCCTTGGGTTAGGGAGATCCCCTGGAGGAGGAAATGGCAACCCACTCTGGTATTCTTGCCTGAGAAATCCCATGGACAGAGGAGCCTGGTGGGCTACAGTCCATGGGGTTGCAAAAGAGTTCAACATGACTTAGCAATTAAACAATAACAATGTTACCAAAGGAAAAAAAGTATACTAAAGCTAATAAAATCTCATATCTTAAGATTCTTGATTGATCCCAAGGAATGATCTCAAAAAACCCTTGAATGATTTTACAAAAGTTCAAAAATAAATTAGCAAGTTATATTAACCTTTGATCAAGTGACTTTGGAATGAAGGGTTGTCACAATCTAAGTATCAATCATAAGAACATCAACAATGTAATTATAGCAGCAAACATTACTTATTATACATAAACTATGTTCCAGACACCAGACTGGCACTTCACGTATATCAGTTCCTATAGAGCTTAATAACTATATAAGCTTGCTATTTGTTAGATGATAAGTTGAGGCTTAAAGAGGTTGAATCATTTGTATAGTATCATATTCCTAACAGAAGGCAGAACTAGAATTGGAATTCAAAACCAAATATACCAAATGCTTAAGTCTGTGCCCTTATTAGTACACTGGATTGTCTCACAGCTAATTCTGATTAAAGTGGCCCACACTGGAAACACACACACACGCATGTGCGCACACACAAATAATCGTCAGGGTACTCTCACTTCACATAGCCAGTAACATGTGAAAATGTGCTGTATTAAATAAAGATGGTAAAATTTGCAACTGAAATATGAGAGGATTTATAAACTACCAAAACATTGGGGGAGGGGTGAAACTCTGATCTTATTACTTGTTATATGTGTCATAGTTCTCTTCATACCATCCTCTCATCTGTATTATTATCAAGATCATGGGCACAATAACCACAGCATTGCTTCTCAGTGAGCAAAGCACTGTGTGAACATTCAGCTTGCTGCATTTCACTTTAGCCTCACAGTAGCCCTGTGATCACTATATTCTAGGTGAGAAGATCAAGTTCAGAAGAGGTCAGAGGTTAAAGCGTCTCCTTGCAATGCGGGAGACACAGGTTCGATCCCTGGGTTGGGAAGATCCCCTGGAGAAGGAAACGGCAACCCACTCCAGTATTCTTGCCTGGAGAATCCCATGGACGGAAGAGCCTGATGGGCTACAATCCACGGGTCGCAACGAGTCAGACACGACTGAGCGATTTCACTTTCACTTAGCCATCTCTAGAGACAGATTCCATAATGGATGTGAAAGAAAATTATTAATAGAGTAAAACCTGTCATCTTCTTCCTTCTATTCACAGCTCAGGTTCCTTGCCTCTAATCCATAGGAATACAATCATTCATCCTCAGAATATTTTCACTTGGTTAAATTTAATATCACAGAGATAAACTGCAAAGATAGTTCTCTGTCTTCACTTCCTCCCTCCTGGCTTCCTTCTTAAAGAAGTTGTTACTCAAACATCTAATGGATGGAGCATTCTGACTGGAGATGTGTCCAAGTGATGAACAGTAAAATTTCATTAACGATTAGGAACAATGGGTGAATTCCCTGGTGGTTCTGTGGTTGGGACTGTGAGTTTTCACTGCCAAGAGTGAAGGTTCAATTCCTAGTCAGGCAACTAAGTTCCAAAAGCCAAGTAGCATGCTCCCCACCCCACAAAAAAAGAAATGCTCCTTTATCATTATATAAAAATACCTCCATCTCATCTCACTTTCAAACTGCTTACTCACTGGTTGTATTTCTGTTTGTGTTTTGAGAATATATTACCTGCTCTGTGTACTTCATCAAGGGAAGCCCTCTGAAGGTATTTTCTTTTTTTTTCATCAACCCCACCTCAGGTTCATTTCAGTAAGCACCTTTACCCTAAGTTTCATGGCAACAAACAGTATAGTACTCCTCCTGTACACATTTATATACCTCTCCAAGTATATTCACAAGTATAGTTAGTGTCTCCTTATTGAGTTACATAAAAGGGTTAGCTGATTCAATGAGTGGCATTAGGAGGAAAAGTCCAAGAAACGCTGCATAAAGGGAAAAGACCAAAGGTGGTGTTTCAAAGCACCATGAAAGAAGATGCTAATTGCATCAAACCATCGTTTAATAAGTTTTTCCCTGTAGCAGAAATTTGAGAAGAATAAAATTAAAACATCCAGAAAAATGAAGCCTTAAACATTAAAATGCATCACATTTTTATATAACAAGATGACAGCTATGTGCAAAGCAAATTGTCAAAACGGTGCTAACATTGTATCTCCTATGAACACATACAAAATGCACAGTGGTAACTGAATGTGATTTGCTACATACATGTTCTATGTGCCAGAACTATGGTCAAAGACTATATGGTCAAATATACAATGAGAAACTGCCTATCATCCATTCAGGTGTGCGTGACGTCATATGTGCATCTCTATACACATGTACAGAGTGTATATACAGGTATAACAAGCGCATTCATTTGTGTAGGCTATAGAAAAATGCAGTGACTTTGAGAAATATTCATACTACTGCATGACAAAGAGTTGATTTATGATATAGTTCTCAAATGTCTGAGATTGTCTTAAAGTGTTGCTACATTAAAATCTGTATACAGTTGTAAGGGACATGTAATATAAGCATAAATGATATATGATTTGATATATGACATTCCTATATCAAAATGCAAGAAGAGGGTTTACAGAGGAAAGTTGATTTATGTCCAGATATCAAAAATATTATGTCTGTGTCTGCAAGCAGGACCACGCATTATCTTAAAATACAGATATAGACATAGACATATAGACATATATATGTATATATAACTTGATTTGACTTTTACTATTTTATGATTATGAATTCTTTACCCTTAGAAAGTAAAAAGACTATAGAAAAATTGTGATATATTTTTCTCAACAAAAAAAGCACAGCATATTCTTCAGCAATTAAATCGAATAATGACAACAATTTTAGCTGCTAATTGATTAAATGAATTGTTTGTAATAAGAAAACCTCTGAGTAGGTTTCAGAATTAATTTATGTTTCTAAATGAGCAAGAACTTTCTAAGTAGAACGCCTTAAAAAGACATTCCCTGAAGGAGCAAACAGTATTACAAGATAAAATTCAATTACAACAAATGTATTGATGTTTTTCACAAAGTATATTCTCTTAATCACTCACATTAGCATTAAGTTAATTTCAAGTTTAATTCCATTAGAAAATATTGATTTTTAATTGTTCATATGGATTTGACCACAGATAAATTAAGGAGTGTCACATCTCAATAGACATTTGTCTTATCTAGCAAAAGAAAGGGAAGTTCAGAGTCAACCAGAATAAACTAATCCTCAAAGAACAGTTTTAAACATCTTTGGCAGAGCTAACAATCATTTTCATATCTTGTAACTTTGACTAGACCTGAGAAAGTATGTAAAATATATTTTTCTTCTGTAGAACACATTACCCAATAGAAGTGTAACGAGAAACAAGTTGCAGATCCTAAAAATTCCATCCTGAAGTCAGCTTTGCTGTTTACTCCCTCTGATAAGTCACTTCACTTCTCTTGGCCTCAGGTTAGAAAGGACTGGGAGGTAGAAAACGTGAATGCAAGGTTGCATCAGGGTCACGGATGTATTTTGTATAAAGTGCACAATATTTTAAAGTTTTGAAACTATGTGAATAAAAAATCATTAGATTATATAGAAAAAGAATGAGAGAGAGAACAGAGGAGGAAAGAAAAGGGCTAGGGAAGATTCACCTGGAATGTGGCTTCTCTAAATAGACAGATCTCCAAAGAAGACATACGGATGGCTAACAAACACATGAAAAGGTGCTCAACATCACTCATTATCAGAGAAATGCAAATCAAAACCACGATGAGGTACCNTGGGGGTGGGTGGGAGGCAGTTTCCGGCTGATTCAAGTACGTTATATTTATTGTGCACTTTATTTCTATTCTATTGCATTAGCTCCACCTCAGGACATCAGGCATTATATCATGGAGGTTGGGGACCCCTGCTCTACAAAGATACCAAACAAGGGCTTCCAGCAGAGGCTCAGGTTGAAAGGCATGAAATCTGATTTCCAGAATTCAAGTCTCTTATGTGCTGTTAGCTCACTTCTCAGGAGGGCAATATGATCAGTTTTGCTCATTTGAAAACTAGAAGAAATTTCTTTTATTCAGTGGTAATTTATAACAATTGAGGAAATCAGCTCATTTAAAAGTACCTTTTCTAAAGGAATATTCAAAAGGTTCTCTAATTGTGAAAAGTGTACACTCTTTCAACCTGAAAGTTATTACCTAGAAAATGGCTCTGCCATCCCAGATCTTCTCAGCTTCTGTCTTTCAAAGAATCATGGAGGGGCTGTAGTATCATTCTCCACTGTACATAAGGAACAACTTATGCTCAGAGGTAGAATCAAAATTAAAACATAAAGCAATAAAATCCTTGTGGGTGAGAAGTGGAATATTTCCTGCCATATTACTAAACAAAGAATGTCACAGTCATCAGTGGTTGAAGCCCCCATGGATGGTGAGCTGGCGAACCCTGAGGAGTCTCAGGAAGGCAAGAATACCTGCCATGTAGCAGCCATCAGACTACAGCCACTCCCTAAAGCAAGCCCTGAGAAAACTCGGAATGTGAAAAATAGGATATCAGTCCCAGATAACTGAGGTGCATATCACAGGAAGGATTTTAGTGAGCCCAGATTCTTGTATCTTCCCATACAAAGCAAAGCACTAAAGTCCTTAACTTGAGATATCTGTTTTTTTCCTAAATTAATAATAATCCTTTGACTACCTGCCCTTTGTTGCAAAACTTCCATATAACCTGTCTCTCCCCATGATCTCCTGAGAGCAGTTCTCCCAGGATCACTTAAGATGCTGCTGCCTGGGCTTGAAGTTCTAAAAATTCCCATCAAATAAAAGATAACTCTCAACGTTCAGGGTGTGAATATTTTAATTTGTTCATATAGGAAATGGTTCTAGGGTCGTCCCTGCATCNGATGCTGCTGCCTGGGCTTGAAGTTCTAAAAATTCCCATCAAATAAAAGATAACTCTCAACGTTCAGGGCGTGAATATTTTAATTTGTTCATATAGGAAGTGGTTCTAGGGTCGTCCCTGCATCTCTGCCATACATGCTGCCCTCACTGACAAGTCTCAGTAGCTTTTGTCATCACATGACCATCAGTTGGGGGTTTCAGAAAAAGGAAAGCAAGTCAACAGGGATAATACGGGAGACAGCGACAAGGAAGACCAGAATGGGGAGGGAATTATCAGTACTACTGTCCTAATACGTTTGCTCACAGACAATTGCTTTAATCCTGTCTTTTATCTTCCCAGAATCTCAAAGTGCTTCCACTTTCAACAGAATTATGTCCACATAACTCGGGGATGCATTGAAACACGTGGACCTGACGGCCACATGTACTTTCATGATCTCATCGCCTACACCTCCCTTCTTACGAACAGAATCCCAGGTTCTCTCCAGCTTGTGGCAGTGTACACCATTTCTGATTCAAATTGGAATATTATATTTCTCTCAGTCAAGGCTGCTCTCAATTCAGATTTCTAGATGGCCAAGAAGATGACATACCTGCTACTTCTGAAAACATGAGGGCTTTCTTGGTCTCATGGTGGATAAGAATCCTCCTGCCAACACAGGGAACACGAGCTCAAACCCTGGTCCAGGAAGATCCCACGTGCGGAGGAGCAACTAGGCCTGTGCACCATAACTCCGGAGGCCACACAGCTAGAGCCCTCAAGCCACAGCCTCCAGCCCCGAGGGCTGCAACTTCTGAACCCCATGCGCCCTAGAGCCTGTGCTCCACACAGCAAGCCACCGCAATGAGAAACCTTTGCACTGCAATGAAGAGTAGCCCCTACTCACAACAACTAGAGAAAACCACTGCAAAGCAGGGAAGACCCAGTGCAGCCAAAACCAAATAATTTTTTTTTAATTTTTAAATAAAATGTGAGGAATCACTTTTAGTATGCTGCTCTGAGCCCCATTTCTAAGAACCTTTGGAAATAATTGATACAATTTTACAAGTCCATGCTTTCATAAAAGTTATGTGAAACATCCCACCCCTAACAGTTCTTACTCAAATTTAACCAATAAGCCACTCAGAAATAATAAGGGGCTGCGGGGGGCGGGGGTGGGGTGGGGAGTGAAAATCAGAAAGACGAAGGACAAGCAAGAGGATATTGGTGTTTTGTAATAATTTGCAGCAATCAGAAGAATTCAAATGGAATCAAAGTGGCCAAAAAAATACTGCTGTTAGCTTATATCTCTTCTCCCCTCTTTAACTACTCTTCCCATGGCTCCTCATACCTGCCAGCATAATATAATTCTAATTGCATTTGCTTAGGAAAAGGCCTTGGGAAGCATTACTACAAACAAGTGTAGTAGAGATGACAGAATTCCAGTTGAGCTATTTCAAATCCTAGAAGATGATGCTGTTAAATTGCCACATTCAATATGCCAGCAAATTTGGAAAACTCAGCAATGGCCACAGGACTGGAAAAGGTCAGTTTTCATTTCAATCCCAGAGAAAGGCAATGCCAAAGAATGCTCAAACTACCATACAATTGCACTCATTTCACATGTTAGCAAGGCAATGTTCAAACTCCTTCAAACTAGGCTTCAACAGGATATATCTGAGAAGATGTACAAGCTGGATTCAGAAAAGGCAGAGGAACAAGAGATCAAATTGCAAGCATGCACTGGATCATAGATAAAGTAAGTGAATTCCAGAAAAAAATAGAATTCTGCTTCACTGATTATGCTAAAGTCTTTGACTGTGTCCTCTCTGTCTATGTTAGTTGCTCAGTTATGTCTGACTCTGTGCAACTCCATGGACTATAACCCACAGGGCTCCTCTGTCCATGAAATTCTCCAGGCAAGAATAATGCAGTGGGTAGCCATTCCCTTCTCTAGGGGATCTTCCTGACCTAGGGATTGACTCTATGGATCACAACAAACTGCCAAAAATTCTTAAAGATATGGGAATATCAGATCACTTTACTTGCCCCTTGAGAAATCTGTACTCAGGTCAAGAAGCAACAGTTAGAACTGGACATGGAACAATGGACTGGTTCAAAATTGGGAAAGGAGTACATCAAGGCTGAATATTGTCACCATGCTTATTTAACTTATAGGCAGAGTACATCATGTGAAATGCCAGTCTGGATGAATCACAAGCTGGAATCAAGATTGTTGGGAAAAATATCAATAACTTTGATGTGTAGATGATACCACTCTAATGGTATCTAATGGCAGAAAGAAAAGAGGAACTAAAGAGCCTCTTGATAAGGTGAAAGAAGAGAATGAAAAAGCTGGCTTAAAATTCCACATTCCAAAAATGAGTATCATGGCATCCAGGCCCATCACTTCATGGTGAATAGATGATGAGGAAACAATGGGAACAGTGACAGGCTTTATTTTCTTGGGCTCCAAAAACATTGTGGATGGTGACTGCAGCCATGAAATTAAAGATGCTTGCTCCTTGGAAGAAAAGCTATGACAAAACAGCATATTAAAAAACAGAGACATCATTATGCTGACGAAGGTCCATCTAGTCAAAGCTAAGGGCTTTCCAGTAGTCATGTACATTTAGATGTTAGAGTTGGGCCATAGCGAAGGCTGAGTGAAGAAGAAATGATGCTTTCAAACTATGATGCTGGAGAAGACTCTTGAGAGTCTCTTGGACAGCAAGGAGATCAAACCAGTCAATCCTAAAGGAAGTCCACCTGAGTATTCATTGGAAGGACTGATGCTGAAGCTGAAGCTCCAGTACTTAGGCCACTTGATGGGTAGAGTAGTCCAGCAGAAATGACCTTGATGCTGGGAAAGATTGAGGGCAGAAAGAGAAGGGGGAGACAGAGGACGGGATGGTTGGATGGCGTCACCAGCTCAATGGACATGAGTTTGAGCAAATTCTGGGAGTTACTGAAGCTCAGGGAAGCATGGCATGCTGCAGTCCACAGGGTCTCAGAGTCGGACACAACTTAGCAACTGAACAACAACAACAACAATAGTTGTAAATTTCTCTATATTGCAGTTGAGGAAACTGAGGTCCCAGAGCCAGGTGATGAAGGACAGAAGTTTTAGGCCAGGGCTGATTGATTCTATGACCTGTCTTCTTTCTACCCATCAAAGTATTCTCTCAAATTAGCAAAAAAGTAATCAATAGAAAAATAGTTTTGAAAAGGAAATTAAAACCAGTAGAAACTTCACTCTTCAAATGAAAATGGATTACCAACCTGTCTTCAAAATGTAAATATTATTGTAAGTTTCATAAGTTGTGTCCAACTCTTTGCAATCCCATGGACTATACAATCCATGGAATTTTCCAAGCCAGGATACTGGAGTGGGTGCCTTTTCCCTTCTCCAGGGGATCTTCCCAACCTAGGGATCGAACCTAGGTCTCCCACATGGCAGGCGGATTCTTTACCAGCTGAGCCACAATAGAAGCCATAGTTAATAAATAAAATTCCTTAATTAAATATGTTGAGGGTGAATATATTTTCTTTTACCCTCTAGGTTCTTTTGGTTGATTTAAGAATAAAATTGACATGAGGCAGATGACAAAGTCAAATAGTAAGTTCAATAAAATGTATACATGAGAGACACTTAGGAAAACTGAGTAACTCACCAAAATGACACAAGCCCTCACCTGAAATACCATCTTCAGCTAAAGACAAAAGAATATAAAGGGAGAAGTGTGTTAGGACTTCTAAAATGCACCCTGTGGCAGCAGTTCACATCAAGATGAAAAAGTGGAAGCGTGTCCAGTGAATGCTTGCTGGGCCAGGCAGAGACAATGGGGCAACAGAAGAATTTAAACAAACAGAATTTGGTGGGCTCCTCCCTGTTTCCCTGGTGGCTTAGACGGTAAGCGTCTGCCCACAATGCGGGAGACCCAGGTTCTATTCCTGGGTAGGGAAGATCCCCTGGAGAAGGAAATGGCAATCCACTCCAGCACTCTTGCCTGGAAAATCCCATGGACAGAGGAGCCTGATAGGCTACAGTCCATGGGGTCACAAAGAGTCAGACACGACTGAGCGACTTCACTTCACTGCCTGTTTGCACACCTACTTCATATTACACTTATCTGTAGTGATAGCTCCCTTCCTGGAACAAGTCCTCAATCTGCAATCTTTTAGGCAGTTAAGAGGAAGGTCAAAGGTGATTTCTGAGTCTTTCGGGCCTTAAAAATAATCAACTTAATCCTTCTGCCAAAAAGACACAAGTAGGGGTGGCAACTTTTGCTCCCCTGCAAATATAACTATTAAAACTTTCATAAACATTGTAGAAAATGTTTTAAAATACCAATGCCATCTCTGTATCATATGTGGTAAATAATGCAAAATATCTCAACCATTAGTACGTTTTTCCCTAGGACCAAGATTTCAACTTATACAGTGTTTTTTTAATGGTTTCTCTTCTACCTTCTCCTCCACAGAAATAAATTACTTGCTTTTCTAAAACATTCCTCAAAAATGAGAACATGCAGTTGTAGTGGTGTCCATGCTTGTTAAGCTACATTTTTCCCTGAACATACTTGCCAAGTTTCTCATACAATATATTTAATATATTTCTCTTAGCTGAGATAGAAATAGAATAATTTATTCATTGTCCTTAGAGGATTGTGTAATGATAACAAACCCAATGATGCTGTCCACTTCATCATATATTACAATTATCATATAACCTTTAGAACTATAATTATAGCTTTTTTTAATTGCTACCATTTTTCATATAAGGCACCCGAATCAGAGAAGTTAAATAATGTGTCCATGAAATTCAGCCAGGGGATAACCGAGCCAGGATTAAATCAAAGATTCCACACATCTGCACATTTATATCCAATCTCACCACGCTCACGAGCCATGCGTTCCTATGCGACTATTCTGATTGAGATTTCTCTGAACCCCCCATGCTTACGCCCCACATCTTTCCATTCAATTCAAAAATATACTGGAATCATGAAAGAAACAAATGGTCTTTGTAGTTCCTCTTCATAAACTACTGCAAGCTGAAGAAAATATTGCCTCTTTCCCATGAAATGTTAGAAAAATTTCTGAAAGACTTTGACCTGTGAAGATGAAAACCCTTAGTTGGTTTTAAATTTTCAGAAGAACAACTGAAAACTCTTTCATCCATTGTAAACAGTGACTAATGACATTAATGGAACCTAGGTAGATTGTGAAAAAAAAAAATCTTGTCAGATGATTTGAGAAAGTAGTAATGATTAATCATCCCATTTACTAGAGAAATTAATAATCCCGAGTTTCTCTCTCATTAACAGGTAAGACTGAAGTTTTGTCCCTCACTTTACTAACACGAGATCTACTCTAAAATCATTATGTTACTAGAAATATAACTTCCAGGTTATACCCTGTGTTCAAGTTCTCTGAACCTCAGTGACCTCTGTGCACTTGGCAAACAACTAATCTCCAGGACACACCCACTGGGACCAAATATAACCTCTGGCTTTCTATCAACAGATTGTTCCCACGAGAACCTGCAAAGAGATCAGATTCAGGATATGGGATGGAACATATGTTCCACTTCTCGACTGACTAATGGCAAATAGGCAGGGGCTTCCTTCCTGGTCTCAAGTAGCAAACAGAGACACAGCGATAAAGCAATAACAGGTCAGGGGTCTTTGTCATAGATGAGCCTTCTAGACTGAGGGCAGCTGTCCACCGTGCATGGTGCACTGACTGACTTTGCACATCTCTGGTTTTTCCAGGAATCCCTATCGTACCATTACTCATGGGTGCCCTCTGCACACTCACCTGGAATAGCCCCGGGGGCAAATGTGGTCTCAAACACTTCTTGTCAATTATTCCAAAAGCACTAACCTTCCCCACTCCTCACCAAAACTTCTAAAGGAATAATAAATTATTCTAAGAGGGATTCATAAACTCACAGATTATTTATATGTTAGGTTCACAAAATGTTGCATAAGCAAACACCAGAAAATACAGCCCTTAATACGACATGTCAGAACACTTTTTAAATCTCTGAATCCACATACCATAACCTAATATATAGTCAAAGCTCAGAACTCTATGCAAGTTACACTGTCTTCAAGAGACTAGCTCCCTCACCAAAGTCTTGCTGGGAGAAGCATACGGTTTTCATTTACTTTTGCTCCTTCTCTCTGCCCAGCAGCTCTCAGAGCAAGAAAACCAGTTACTGAATCTCAACGGAACGCAACGCAGGAACATTAAGACCCTAAGTTTCGTGGCTTCCCCCAACTTCCTCAGCCTTAACCTTGTTTTGTCATTATGCCCAAGACGAAGCGGGGAAAGCAGGACTGTTGGTAGTGCACACAGAGATGGCTGAAGATCCCTCTGGCATTGTCACCCTCCTTGCCAAGAAAGAATGGTCAGGCAAAGACTGCTGGTGTCCCAAGTTGTTCTTCTTTCACTGACAATTAGTTCTCAAAGGAGACTGAGCTTTCTGATTATCCTGCATGTCTAATAACTGCTCATCCATTGCTACCAGAAATCTATTACCAACATCATCATGTGCCCTCAGCATATGACAGGAATTTGATTCACAAGTGCCTATATCTCCTATGAGTGCCTGGAAAAAGTGACGCTTTCTATTGATTTATAGTAACAACCCAAGAGTCATGTTTATTTTTCTAAAAAGGAAAAAGAAAGGTTATAACCAGACCAAATGTATTTTAGGAAAATTAACTTTAATCCAAATCTTTGTCATCCCAAAACATAATTTTTTTCAATTATTATTTGAAGCTCCCCAAGTGATTGCCGAAAACCTCAAGTATTACATAGGATTTTTAGGGAGAAGACTGCAGCAGTTTGGAAGAGATAAACTAGTCAATAGCACCCCCTGGTGGCAATGGACACTCATCTGCTTGGGAATCTGCGGTGGTTTTAAATGTCTTCAAAGGGGCGATTTCATGACCTCTCCCTGTAAAACATCCCAGGATTTTACTCTCAGGTCTATTAAAATGCTTTGCACTGCAGCACGCACCCATTTCCTCTAACCTGCCTCAAACCCGCCTCTGCGGTTGAGATCAGAAACAGATGGTCTCTACTCTTTATTCCTAGATGACTATACGAAGAAGGAGCCACATCAAAAATGTTATGAAACAGATTCAATTAGAGGAACGCATCGGGGTCCACCTGTATCTGCCCAGAGGAAAACCTGCAGATACTAGGCTCACCATTCAAAGCAGAGGGTGTGGTTTAAAGGGCCAGGATGTTCAAAGCAAAGCTCTCCATCTGAGGACTGCTTCCTTCAAAGGTGCCTCATAGAAGGTGAATCACTATGCCCCCAACCTCTGCACGTGATCACACCAACTCCCACTCTTCTCAGAGGTGATACTCAAATGGATTTTAATTAAGAGATTTTTGAATAATACTGTCTATTAATGTTTTTACTCTTTGCAAGTCAACTATGGGACAAAACTGAAATTAAAGTTTTTTTTTTCTTTTTAAAGTCTAGCATTTTATTTTTCTATCACTGAACTGAAGGCTATTTTATATTTTCTTCATTTAACACTTTAAATATTAATAAACTGATTTTTTGTTATTCATTTTAGCACTTCCCAGTGGTTTTCAAAGCATAGACCAAGCTTATGTCTGCCCAGTGCATTTTGTTCTCATAGAATTGNTTTTTAAAGTCTAGCATTTTATTTTTCTATCACTGAACTGAAGGCTATTTTATATTTTCTTCATTTAACACTTTAAATATTAATAAACTGATTTTTTGTTATTCATTTTAGCACTTCCCAGTGGTTTTCAAAGCATAGACCAAGCTTATGTCTGCCCAGTGCATTTTGTTCTCATAGAATTGACATAAGACTTTGATATTTTTTCTGCTTTTCCCCCCACTGAATAATTACTATTGTATTATTATTGTTACTTCAGGTGATTAAGAAAGTAGCCTTCTCTTAGATCTCTAGAGAAGATTTGTTTTTATAATCCAATCAGTGTAAAGATAGCTTTTCTCTATATTTTTCTATGGGAGTGAGTTTTTAAACAATGAATTAAATATGTGATAAGGAAAGTTGTAATGTGTTGAGACTCATTTGGGAGCCTTTAGCTTTTCAAAAACTCAGTATAGTAAATGCCAAATTCACATTTCATAACGATTTCTGATCTTGTCTGTAAAGGAAGGGACAAACTCGTGATTGGTGCAGGCAGTATGTTTATTCTTCCAGGTACATATATATATATATATATATAGAGAGAGAGAGAGAGAGAGAGAGAGAGAACAACTAATTTCATATTTTTTCTTAAACTCTCACTATAAATTATACATGGGCCATATACTCATTTTGTACNGGATTCTCCCGGCAAGAAAACTGGAGTGGGTTGCCATTTCCTTCTCCAACTGAACTGAACTGATTCATAAAAAATATATAACTGTCAAGAGATTGCTATGGTTCATCACCGATCCACATAAAAGTAGAGAAAGGTGTATTTAAAAGTTAGCTTAAAATTACAAAGCTAAAGTAATGAAAAAAGTCCAAAACAAGGTCCAAAAGTTTTCCCTGGATTTCTATAAGCATTATGTTCATTATCCCAAACTGCGAAACATCTCTGACCAAAGGCAATTTTGCTGAAGTCAATTCTTCCTTTTTAAAAAGTCAATTCTATTTAAATACAGACTGCNGAACTGAACTGATTCATAAAAAATATATAACTGTCAAGAGATTGCTATGGTTCATCACCGATCCACATAAAAGTAGAGAAAGGTGTATTTAAAAGTTAGCTTAAAATTACAAAGCTAAAGTAATGAAAAAAGTCCAAAACAAGGTCCAAAAGTTTTCCCTGGATTTCTATAAGCATTATGTTCATTATCCCAAACTGCGAAACATCTCTGACCAAAGGCAATTTTGCTGAAGTCAATTCTTCCTTTTTAAAAAGTCAATTCTATTTAAATACAGAATGCAAAGTGCACTTTAGACACTAGGTGGCGCCAAGTGTCCACTCAATGCTACTTTATTTTCCCCAAACTGGATTGGCCACCGCCCATCTAGAGCCTGATATGCGTGTTAATAGTTTGAGTTTGTTCTGGAAAAGGTTCCTAAGATGTGACGTCTGCTGATAAAACTGACAGCAGAGTACAAGCATAGCATTTATTCTCAAGTGGAGTTCTCACTTGGTAAAACTTTAACACTTTCAGTAGTTCTCTGTGTACAACTCAAACCAGACCTACAGTTAGGAATTCTTGATTTGTCCTCTAGACTTGGACTTAAAGCTTCACATTCAGCTCCACTGACATTCTGAATAAATTTAGCAGTTAAATATTTTCAACTGCCTCCCAAAGACTCTATTTTCTAAAAAAGAAAAAAAAATGACATGGAAACTTTAAAGATCGGCTTGAAAACGCATGGCATAAACTAATGTGAGGTAAATGGATTTAAAATCTTCAGCTTCACTTCCCCCAATACATTCATATTATTGTTAGCTTAGTTAACAACACCACCCGTGGCGTTTGAAGAGGAACAAATGGAAATTCCAAAAAATGACAATAAGTAAAAATAAATAAATTCCTCTGATTGCCTCTGATTTTACCTAAGAAATACTAAACAGTAGTAACTGATGTCTATATATTGGGACCAGACTTGGCACACATTCACTTGGCAAGGCTGAATGTTGTTGAAATTCAGGCTGCCTTGTTTCCATAACATTTATAATGCAATAGCCTTAATGCTTTCTTCATTGAAAAGGAAAAAAATAAAAAATGAAAAACAAAGCAAGTGGCATCGATACAGTGGGCATATAAAAGTTAAACTGATGTAATAGGATGAAATATCATAACGGGCGAGCTTGCGGGCAAATGCACCTTCAGCTAGGAAAACAAAGCGTCTCAAGCTGAGATCCGGGGAAGCTTTAGGGAAAGCCGAAGTTGGCAACAAATGTATCCTGTGTCTTTGCAGGGAACAACTTCTCGGCAGCTCCAGCATTTTTATTAGATCATTCACATCTGAACCCAAGCTGCAGAGACAAGCAGTGTCAGAGGACTGCTGACATTTATGAACCACTAGCCGACTTCTACATGCTTTGCTTCCAAATTACATGTGGCATCTACAGTGTCAGAAGAGATGCTAACTACAACCACCCAATAAGATGCATCCTTATTAAGTGTTTACCATCTTATTAGATTAGATCCCCTGGAGAAGGCAATGGCGACCCACTCCAGTATTCTTGCCTGGAGAATCCCATGGACAGAGGAGCCTGGCGGGCTACAGTCGATAGGGTCGCAAGAGTTAGGCACAACTTGGCAACTAAACCATAAGACATCTTGTTTGATGTTTACCATCTAATAACATGCATCCTTATTAGACAGTAAACAATTGAATATCTAATTCCCTATTTGGAGGAGAAGGAATGAGAAAGATAATCCTATCAAGTGTACCTAGATGGGGTGGAGAGACCAATCTGTCTCAGATGCTGTAATAAAGAGATGCACCCTCTAAAGAACTTAAAGTCAGTAAAAAAAAAAAAAAAAACTTGCAAAAAAAATCCATCTGCTTTTTTATTATTACCACATGCTAGCTGTTCTATGCAAGGTCAGCAATGCAAGGTGGACGGAACCATCTCTCCGTGCCCGCGTTTTCGGAATTCCACCGACTACAATGACTTTTCTCCTTAGGGCTTGTCAGCAAGCAGGAAATTTGCATTTTGGAAGAAGGAGAAAGCTATAAGGGAAAGAATTCTTATTTTTCTAACAGGTAATTTCTGTCCAGGACTTTACATACATATGTTATCTTATTAATCTTCAACCACAACCATGTGTTGTGTGCTAAACTGCTTCAGTGGTGTCCGAGTCTTTGTGACCCCATGGACTATAGTCCACCAGACTCCTCTGTTCATAGCATTCCCCAGGCAAGAATACTGCAGTGGGTTGCTCAGCCCTCCTCCAGGGGATCTTCTCCACCCAGAAATTCAACCCGCATCTCTTCCATTTCCTGTGCTGGCGGGTGGGTTCTTTACCACTAGCGCCACGGGCAGATAATACTGCTCTCATTTAACAGATGAGAAGACCGACTCTGCAAAGTTGAGCAATGTATTCAAGGACACACAGTGACTGAGGGGTGGAGCCAGGATTCCAATGGAAGTTTTACATCCTCTACCACTCACATTTTAACCAACTGTGAACCAGTTGGGATCACAGACTGACACTTAATAGGTACAAAATTTGGACAAAATATGTACCATCACTTTAGTACCCTTATTTGAAATTAATGGGATGATCACAAGGTCAGGCTGTAGGAAGCACACTTTCAACAATATAAGAGGCTCTCATCACTGTCGTGGCATATAAGAAGCTCGTCGGGAATGACAATGAACGGTACATAATTTTTATCATGCAGACTTCATCTAAGAACCCTAGGGATCCTTGTATTCTTCCCATGTGTTAAAGAATGCTAGATTATATACCTAAGCAACTTTACCCCTTTTCCTGTAGCCCTGGTGGTTTATGGCAACAACTTTGACGCTGAGCAGGGCATACACAGATAAGGGTAGCAAAGTCAGGTAGCAGGCACTCTCAGAGTTCATTTTTCCTTATCCTCACTCTAACTTGTCAATTTGTTCAAGATTTTTCAAAGAACATTCTCTTGTTTTGTTATACTCTGCCTGCTGCGGCAAAGGAGTAAAGGCAAGATTACTGAGTGGGGGGATTGGAATCGGGGCAAAAGGATGGGTTTCTTTAGTTTTAGACTACTCAATATTGGGGTTATTGAGAGATTGGTCTTGAGACAATTGGTTTTTAAAAAGTGATCCTAAATATTCTGCCATGTGAAATAGACACAAGCACACAATTCTTTCATAATATGTCATAATTTCCCAGTTCAGATTGTGGTCCACCACAGAAAGCAGTCTGAGTTTCAGCCCTCTGAATTCTTTGTATGAAAATGGAAGCTAAATCATGCCCACATTTCATGACACAGATTACTGGATTTGTCTATTATTGAAAGGTAGTGACAAAATCTTCTTTAAATATGACACTGATTTAGGGAGGTCCACAAAGCACTAGAGCCTACCATTTTTATAAATCAGCCAGACAAGACTGCAGAAGGCACACAATAGCTTTTGTTTACTTTTTGGCACTTGCATTATTTTCATACAATGATGCTATAATATACAGCAAGAGATCAACACAACCACTGACACTCCTATTGGTCACATGAATTTATTCCACTTTTCACAAGCCTAGATGCAATCTCTTTGGCGAATAAATATTATCACAAATAATGATAAATTCTTTGTAACATAATCTTTGTGAAGATGGCACTTTATTTAACAGTTTGAGCTTTGTACAGATAAACCCTTCTCCAATAAGAGGCCGACATTGCACGGTAAACTTAGTGGGGTTTTCCAAGCACCTCCCATCAGGCTTTAACATATTTGGAAATAAACGTCAGGTTAACTTGTACGCAGAATGAAACAAACAACAGGAGTCATTTAAAGCTCTACTGGACAGCCTGAAGGAGGCTCTGCGGTGGGGGAGCTATAAGCGATGAAGTGAGTTCAGCTTCCCCTGATTGTATGTTCTCTTTCTGTTTCGCTTGTTTTTTTACCACTTCTATACTGTGATGTTATCCCTGAGCATACAATCAAACCAGCTGTGTACAGGTACAAATGCAATGTAAACATTCTCTTAGCTCAGGTCTAAGAGGACCTGGAAAATTATAGGGTCTCAAAAACAGAAGAAAAGTTCGTTCAACACGAAGGGATGGTAGAAAAAGGGCCCCTTCATCAGGTTCAGTTGGGGTGCTCTCCACCCACAATTCTGTCCCTTTCCCTACTAATACTGCTTTCTCCCATTTCACACAAAACCTCAGCTACTCCACAGGGGCACTTAACAGTGTATATGAAACTGATCAGGCCAAATCTCACAGCATACATGTTCCAGAACCCAGGGCAGGAATTTTGGTCTTGGCAAAACAAGTCCCATCTATACTAATGGCAACGCATGAATGCTAAAGAGGACTGAAAATGTTCTACTCTTAGAACTTGTGAAGCAAGGAATGTCACCCGTCCTCGGGTATTGCCATGCAATGGGGAAGTCATTAGCCACTGGTGTCACTAACCTGCAGCGCACCCTGAATTGCTTTCAGGGTGAAGATCAGAATGAGACACTCCGTGTCCTGGGAAAAGAAGCAAATCAGCCCCATAGAAATAAATACTTAAAGAGAAACTTTTATGAACCTGGATTCTTGCATCTTCACTTTCTTAGCAAAGCACTAAAATCATTAACTGAGATATCTGTTCTTCGGGACTAGCAGTAACGTTCTTCTGAGATGTTTCCTAGGTGGCATTTCGCCCTCTGCTAGAATCACATGTGTTCTGGCCCCTCCATTTTCTTCTGTGGAGCAGTTCCTCAGAGTCATCTGAGTAGCTGCAACTCACAGGATATAGTTCTCAGTAAGTCCCCAAATAAAACTAAAACTCACAGCTCTCACATTGTGGGCTACTTTAACTTCACTTAATCGAGAGCTTTGTTTCCATTTTTCGACCTGATACAATGCACACAAGGTGACATGAACTGAGAACATACCCTTTAAGTTTACATTAGTGAGAAATGTGGGTGGGCACCGAGTAGGTGAAACTAGAATTCCTTGCTACGCCCTTGTTTATGTATTTACGGTACTACGTTCAGTCTTCCTTTGTCTTTAGTCTTCCTCATGCTCTCCACGCTCCTGCAGGTTCTGTGTGCAAATGTGCTGATTGTCTGAGAGTTAAATGAAAGCCTAGAACTCACACACAGTCTAAGAAAGAGCATGAGTCTTCTCAAAGCTTTAAGGCAAAGCATCACTGAGGTTGTGGGACCAGCAGAAACATCCCATGACTTTGAAGGTATTCAAGGCCAAGCAAAAAGATTACACTGGATTGTGTGAGAAACACAGTTTTTCAAGGATATATAGAAAGATACATTTATCAAGAGAGGTATTTAGTAGGTCAACGAAAGTCACTTAGTGTCACACACTAGGTTGGGCAAAGTCCTTGTTACAGAATCTACTTAAATCCTAAATCTTAGTCTTCCATAGGTATTGATTCCTCATCTCTATCTTCGGGTGATTTAGTCTTTTTTAATGTATCTAGAAAACAACTGTGACATGAGTGACGTCTAGAAACACACCTGGACATGCGTCTTGTTGTAGATGCTAACACATTCATCTTCCATTGTCTCAGAAGCCAAGCCAGACGCTGGCACACAGTCACAGCCCTGGAGCCCATGGGAACTGAGAAAGAATTCTGCTCAGCAGGCACCCGGGCAGGCTGTCATTAAGCCTCAGCAGAGTCACCCAGCTCAAGGAGGATGTTCGGAGCTTGGGGGGAGTCCAGAGGACTGAATCAAAAGAAACAATCGCTTGAGAAATGATCCTGAAGGGGCATGTTGAAAGGGACTGGGCTTGTCTGCCTGGATAACACTTTGTAAGCGCACAGCAGGACCTGGTCTGGGCAATGGCTCGACTGGAGAGTGAGAAGGCACCTCTCATCCCACATGGGCCCAGAGAACAAGAGATAATGGCTTTGGGGGGTGAGTTTTAAATTCCCATGGAAATTCGGGACCTCCAGATTTTAAATTGTATGTCCAAAGGAAATGACAGATGGCCTTTTGTCACCCCTTCCCAACACCAAGGAAAGTCAGATATGATCTAGTTTAGAACAATAAACCTAGAGAGAAAGTGAGCTCTCTGTTCCACACTCAGGCTACTCTTAGCTCTGTGACTCCCTGGTTCCATGCTGGGAGTTGTTAATTAAAAAGTGCATATGCTTGTGAGTGGGTATGAGTGTGTGGGGTGTGTGTGTGTGTGTGTGATTGTGTGAGTATGTGAGAGTTTGTGTGGATGTGTGTGAATAAGTGTGTTGCAAGTGTGTGTGTGTGTGTGTGTGTGTGTGTGTGTGTGTGATGTAGAATGTGGTTCTCAACTTCGTTCCCAGAAAAATAAGTACAGACATTTCTTAGGAACAATTTTCCAAAGACAGTGGGTGCTTTTGTCTGAAGACACACTCTAGCTGTTCCTTTCTTGAAAGACAGTCTGATTTTCTCATGGCCCTGCTCCTCATTTTCTATTCCTTCACCAGCTGCAGTAAGACTGGGGGTGACCCATTTCCAATGAAACGGGGGTCACTGATGACACAGGTCAGAGATGGAGGGATAATGTGAACATATCTGCTGTCTCTAATAGCGCTCACACTTCTTCCCTCTGAGCACAGGCTTTCTACTTCACCACAGAAGAAAGAAAACGAGAAAGTGATAATACCCAAGTTCAAAACATGACTTCTATACAATCTTGCTCTTATCAATAAGAAAAGAAATAGCTTTGTCATTGCAGTTGCAGAAATCCCATCTAATTTCCAAAGATCTGCATTATGACAAATGCCAAAATATGTGGCTGCCTTGCTACGAAAATTCCAAGGAAATGTCACTTTTCCCTAATTGTCTCATGACTGCTCTATTTATTCAGGAGTGAATTAAGAAAGAAAAGATCTATTTTTCATCCCTCTGAGTTTCAGAGAAGTTTCTGTTGCATAAAAATTGTAAATGCTTTGGAACTCATGCTTCTTTCCTGAGTGTCCCATTTCCTCTTTTAAACATTTTTTTAAAGTTCCAGTACATTTCTACAAATCTTGTGCCTGTTTTACTATCTGCAGCCAAAACACTGCAAAACCAAGCAAACACTACCTCCACTTTTTATATAAATGGCCTTGGAGGGCAATCACCAAGGGCCCCATACTCCTCTGTGGGTCAGTCAATCTCTGTTATCTCTAGATTCTTTAGGGTGGTCCATCATCTTTGGCCTAGGCTCCTAGGGCTAAGGGTCAGCCCATTTTGGTCACCTCTGCCCATCTCTGCTGGGGTACCTTTAGGCCCTTCTGTTTCCTCTTGCAATCCTTCTCAGAAAGCTCTAACTATGATCTGAAGTGGTAAGTGAGAAACCAGTACTGAGGAAACTGAAAAGAAGTAAGGTACTAACAATCTGAAACACACCACATGTAGTTCCTTCTCTATGAGCAGAAAAGTCCCATCTCTTCTTAAAGCCAGTTCATCGGCAGGTAAGCATTACTGGAATTATTTCAGGGCTCACTGGTTATTATTGTTTGCTTGAAAGTACAAGATGAAAGTGCAAGAGTACATGGTCTTCCAAAGATTTCCTAGTAAGACGTTTATCCATTTTCTATCAAGCTTTCTGTGTTTTAATAACTATCAGGAATTCTGGTGTTGGACAAACACTTTTTTAAAAGTGACCAGGGTAATTATTTGTGTGACAGCGTTAGGTGTTCCATCTCCTAATTTGTGTATGAATACCCAGTGTGCTTAAACATCTTTCACCATGGGTGAAACTGGCAAAGGGTGGACGTGGGTGACTAAGCAAAGGACAGGGTCATCTTTGTTGTAACTTAAGGTGACATCTCAGTCAAGAGCATGGGAATGAGGCGAGAAAAGGGACTTCAAAAATTACTCAACTTCAGTTCAGTTCCAATTTGTAGGAATGCAGAGCAGAGCTCTTCTAAGCCATGTTCACCTCATTAGCCCAGAGTATGGAAGAGGTGAATGTGACATCTGGTCACAAGACACGGGAGAGAGTCACAGAGGTCAGCCTTCTAATTTGCAGTCTTGACAATCTACCTACGACATGGCTGTATGCCAAAATTTCTCCTGGTTGGAAAGAAAAAGTGCAGCAAACAAGTATCAAGAGGGCCTTTCTCTTGTTGCTGTATTTTGAAGAATGAAGACCATCCCATCAGATAAATGAAGAGCTGATAATGCAAAGACACAAAGATTGTACCTTGTTTCTGTTCTTGAAGTTACCCCCAAGAACCCTTTCATTGAGAATTGAAGGGGCTCAAGATGAAACAGCTATAAAGATAATAAAGGGAAAAAAGCAAAGGAAACAAAGACCACAAAGCCTCTCTATGTTACCAAAGTCATGTAATGCTAAGGTATAAGCACCTGGAAAATTGATTGTATTAATGCAATCCTCTGCCAGTTAACTAAAGCTCTCTCCTTTCTCTATCCAATATTTTAAGCTTTAAAAATCAACAAATGTAATATTTTGCAATAGTTTTAATCAACTAAGATGGCAGTTTATCTTAATGAGGTTAATTGTGTTATTTATTTATTTATTTATTCATTGTCTTCTTGTTTCTACTTCTTTTATACCAAAAAACCATTTGAGGTGGATTCATTTAGTTGTAAAGGCATTTAAACTTTTAAATAAGACACAAAAATTTCTAAGTGGCACTTGAGACACCCCCTTGAGAGAAACCTCTCTTCTCTTGGGTTTGTAGATATCATATATATCCATAAATCAAATCCTGTGACTACTTAAGTGAGGCCAAAATACTAAAAAAGCACCCTGTATTCCATTAGAAAAACAATGCAATTAGTTTGCTTGGTTATGTTTTTAAAATAGCTTGACATTTTACATAATTGATGAATATGTAATTTTATAATCAGTAATGGACAGTTCCCATGGAGGTATCATTATTAGTCTTTTAATTTACAATCTCAGAGAGTTTTATGAAAGTGAAGATTAAAGCTAAGAAGCAGAGAAAACCCACTGCAAGATAGCATTATCCTATTTAACACCCATAATATTTAACAGTAACCACAATTAAGCTTCACAAATTAAGTCATTGTATTGAATTCCTATTGGATGAGTTATAGGTAGAGAATTTATGTGTAGTGATTTTCTCCCTATACTAAATTTCCCATACAGAGTCAGGTAACCAAGTGAACATCAGCGCAACATATTATACTATAAAGGGTTAAATGATACTGTAGCTATGTCTTTATTTCTTGTCTCTTTTCTCCAGTGATAATAGAGATTTCAGTTACCATGCATAAACACTTAAATTCCCTTACTGAGAACATTTCTGATACTGTTGGTATAAGAGAGAAAGTAATTTATTTAAAGATTGCCTTGCCTGTCTACAGTTTTTGGTAATATCTAGATTATGTGGTTGGTCAGTTTGTCCTTATGACCTAAGAAAAAAAGACTAGTTGCCATGTTTAATCCAAATGACTTGTTATAGGAATATTTATAAGGACATCAATATTCATTGTATCTTACAATCATGCTCCAAGCGAAAAAAAAAAAATAAAAGTTAAAACGGCCACAAATATTACAGTATCATAGGATAAGAACTAAACAATATGTACAAATTCATTGACAACATCTGTGTGAGTGTTGTGGACAAAACATTTAAAAAGAAATCTACATAAAACAAAGTTGATAAATTTATCAAATGTTGATAAATTTTCAGAGACAGTATAAAAGTACACAAAACATGGAAGAGAGAAAGAATTTTAAAAAAACAACCACTAAGCCAGTACATAGAGTACAAGTTTACATTTATATTACAGAACAATGGGAACCAGAAACAAAAACGATTTGATAACAAACAGCAAAGAAAGTTGCACCAATTAGAGGGAAGAAGGACTCTCCTTTTTAGATGAAAACACAGACGGCCACAGCTTATCCCGACGCCCACCCATACACACATAGAAAAATAAAAGCAGATGTGAAAAATCGTTACAGCAACACAGGACAGACAGAGGTGGAAAGCGTTTGGCATGTCGCATCACAGGAAGTCAATCACGATTGGCTAACGATGATGGTACCTGGCTCTGGTGCAGGTCACTGGCTTGCCTGAGAGGAGTAACAGATGGAGGGGGCACACCTGATGTGGACGCCGACCGCCCTAGTTTGCAGCTTACTTTCGGTTCTGTGAACAAGGAGGACAGACAAAGTATTAGCTGAACAAAGTCTGCAGCGATGAACTGGCTCTCAGACTTTCTTTTTGGTTTTGGAACAGGTTCTTTTAATGTACTGAATTCTTCTGATATATGCTAATCAATGGCAAGCAACGAAACAATTTCATAATAGCAGACTAAAACAAAATTTGTTCATGAGGATCAGCTCCTGGGAATAAAGAACAAATCATTTAAGTTCAAGGCCTTGTTCCCTTGTGCACTTTACCCTATTTACAATGAGTTTCTACAGAGTGATTAGGCTGGGAAGATCCCCTGGAGAAGGGAACAGCAACCCACTCCAGTTTTCTTTCATGGAGAATTCCATGGACAGAGAACCCTGCGGGCTACATACAGTCCATGGGGCTGCAAAGAACTGAACACGACTAAGTGACCAACACAGCATCCCATTGGTAAAAAAGCCAGTTTTTGGTGCTTCATTTTCAGCTTTGGTCCATGGTTCTCCTATGTCCTAAAATGTTTTTCTACCCTCTCCAAATTTTTCTTCTACCCTGCCCTCTTTTCATGTTATCTTTTCCTCTTTCTCTTATTCTTTCCTTCTTTTCCTATTTTCTAGCTTTCTGATTTTCAAATTGTCTTGTTCTGGTTATTTTCACAATACAATGTTTTCAACGTTATCATTCCCCTAATTTAAATTCATTTGCTTTTAAGTTTATAGATATTTCTAAGACCTTTGAAATCTTTCATAATAATATTATTTTTCAAAATTAAAAAGCCTTCTCCTAACTCTTCCTTTATTTAAGGAATCTAGATTGGCCACCTAGATCATTGTCAGGATACTCTGGAGTTAGAATTTGGGGGATGGAAAGAGTTCCCTTCATCCAAGAAGTACAGAATGTATGCTCAACAGAGGACACTAATTTTCAGACATATTTGAGGGTATTGTGCAAGTGATTCTAGTACCCACACACCCACTCTTAAAAATATGAGTGTTCAAATCTAAGTGTGCCACACGTTGACGTAAACTATCTCTCTAACTTACAACTGAACTTAACTTCCCAGGAGGCATAAATCCTTGCATTCTTAAAGAATCATCTTTTATCATATAAAATAAAGGTAAAGCATCTATTGGAACCCTGGCTGACATGTTTTTATAATGAGCCAATATTTCCATATATCCCTTTATGGCATTAACACATTTAGGTACATGAAGAAAATGAAACAATTTTTTTTCCTTGAAAAGGATAGCAAATAATATTTTTTACTGTGAGATTCCTTTAAAGTGTATGTTGAAGAGATTATCCGATGAGAGACACAATCCCATGCCTTTCATATTACCCGACGTACCTACGGATTAATTTCCCCTGCTAGGTTTCCAGTCAGACTCCGACTTAATCAGCATCTTTCAAGCATAGACGCTGATATCTCTAATGCACAGACTGAAACTTACCAAAATCCAAGCAAACTCCCAATGTCATCATGACCCAGGAAGGCCTTGCCTTACCCTTATTGGACAGTGGTCCAGATCATGTCTTGGTTCATCCACCACCCCTTTAGGGACTGCAATTTAGCCATAAACCAGTCATCACACATGGCGGCTTCCCTTACCGGCCAGCCATTCTGTGGCTTTAAAGTCCATTCCCAATATGGCTCATACGGGTCATGACTTCACCCGCAGTGGCAGTGACAGGCTGAGATGACTACTTATAAACTCATTATGCACACATGCATATACAGACAGTGAACACATTCTGTGTTTACACACACACACACACACACACACACACACACACACACACACACATACATACTCCATTGTTGCTTAATGGTATCATGTCATAGAGACAATTTTGTTTATTGTGTTTTTGGCTTATCTTTAGTGTACTCCTTTCACTCTTGTTTTCCATTTCACTTGGTCCTTCACTTAAATGCATTTGCATCTATTATGCTGTTTGTGAGTTCAGGTTCGTGAAACAAACCATTATGATCTTGGACCCACCAAGGTTTTGTTTTGTTTTGTTTTGTTTTTTTTGCCAAAGAATGTTCTGAAAAAGTCTTGAAAACCCCAGAAAAGATACTGTTTTTATAATCGAGTCTCTTAGAGATTCTTGCCTGGAAAATCCCATGGACCGAGGAGCCTGGTAGGCTGCAGCCCATGAGGTTGCGAAGAGTCGGACACAACTGAGTGACTTCACTTTCATGCATTGGAGAAGGAAATGGCAATCCACTCCAGTGTTCTCGCCTGGAGAATCCCGGGGATGGGGGAGCCTGGTGGGCTGCCGTCTATGGAGTCTCACAGAGTCGGACACGACTGAAGCGCCTTAGCAGCAGCAGCAGAGTTATGATATGGAAGTTAANTTTCACGCATTGGAGAAGGAAATGGCAATCCACTCCAGTGTTCTCGCCTGGAGAATCCCAGGGATGGGGGAGCCTGGTGGGCTGCCGTCTATGGGGTCTCACAGAGTCGGACACGACTGAAGCGCCTTAGCAGCAGCAGCAGAGTTATGATACGGAAGTTTAATTGTCCAGCTCACTCACCTTTGGAAACACACTATGCTTTAAGTCTTAAACAGTGGGGCGTAGGATCTATAGTACTGAAAACAATATGTTTTCCTAAACTTTGTTAAAATAAAAACTTGCCAAGGCTTTAGAGGACCACAAACAATGGAGATATGCCTCAAAAGAGATCTAAGATGTGGCTTTCCTCCCCTTAAATAAAAAAAAAAAAAAAAAAAAGAACTCATTTCATTAAGAGATTCATTATGAGCTAGAAATTACTTATTCTTTGTACAGCTAAGGAAAAACCTGTCTTTGTGTAATAAGCTACCAAAAACCTAGAGGTAAAAGTTGATGTTATTTGTGCAATTTTAGTGAAGGTCAAGTATTAAAAAAATGAGACAGAATGAGGAGGGGGAGATACACAGAGACAGAAAGAATGGAGGAGGAAAATGGAAAAAAAGGAAGAAGGAAGGAAAGGTGACAGCGAGAAAGCAGGAGGGACGGAGGAAGGAAGGAGAATGAAGACATTAACTTTAACTCCTTAAAGTAAACTATCATCAAGATATTATTCTGTGATGTTTCCAGGTGAGTAATTCATCATCACCTTACAATTTTATTAAGGAAGTGCCCACTGGACTTTTTTACTTAAGAAGAAAGAACTAGTATCTTTCTTTTTATTCTTCTTGGATACAATCTTTCATTGCATTTTTAAAGGATGGTAATTTCTCTATCATTTTTCATCTTCCCTTTAGGCGGAATTTAATTTCTGTTCAGGATTATGTTCCTCAGTGTTGTTACAGGAGAATCCCCAAGGCATCCAGAGCTACGAGTATGAACACTGAAATTCTCTTTGCTTTCAGAAAGAAAAGACAAATGACTGTTCTCAACCTCTGGATCTGCACAGCAATAAGAGATTAGTGCATTTTCACTAAAGAAAACACTTTCATCTAGCGTCAAAGAAATAAGATCAGTCAAATTCTGGGGAGACATATTTTTTTCTCCATCTTGTTTTATTTTTTCAGTACACAATATTTTTCTCTACTGGCAGAGGCATATCATGATTTTCCCTAGTCAGTCACACTGCTGAAAGTTTCTAATCGATGACTTTGTGCTACATGGAGGTCACAGAAAGGCNAGGGTTCTGTTATCTGCATTATGCATTAAAATGACAGAATTGTCAATAAATAATCATCATTAATTCTGACTATATAATTTATCTTTATAAACACTTTCTTACAAAACTTCTACAGTTTATTAGTATGATCTTATTTATATCTTTTAGTTAATAAGGAAAAGCTACTATTGTCTCCACTTAGTAGATGTTTTCTAAGACCAGAGGAATAAAATGAATATTGGAATGTAATGGAGTAATTAATTCACTAGGTCACTAGTAGAATTCGATCCCACAATTTTAACACTTAATTGAGTACNAGTTTATTAGTATGATCTTATTTATATCTTTTAGTTAATAAGGAAAAGCTACTATTGTCTCCACTTAGTAGATGTTTTCTAAGACCAGAGGAATAAAATGAATATTGGAATGTAATGGAGTAATTAATTCACTAGGTCACTAGTAGAATTCGATCCCACAATTTTAACACTTAATTGAGTACTCTGCTAAGGACAAGATAATGTGTCTATTTTTTCAGGGTTCTAGGGAAATAGCTAAAATGAAAACATATCACATTATATTGTTGCTTTTCATCATCATCAATACACACATTTTTAAGCACACGCATGTCATCAGTGTTTTCCTAGGAGGTTACCAAAGTCAGTGACACTGATATGCTCCCCTTAATTATCTGCAATGTTTTAAATGTAAACACACATTAATTACAGTTACTATTAACAAATTACCTCTTCCAAGGCATTCCACAGTTCATTATCCGTATGCTCATTAAAGGGATCCAGATTTTTCCTCATTGTTCCAGTGAATAAAACAGGTTCCTAAATACCCCAAATACCCAAAAACAGTGAATGTTATTACCCTAACCTCTTTTCATTTTATTTCAATGTGTAAAGACTGTCAAAATTAAAATACAAAACATCTAAATTAATTAACAATGCGGTTGCAAATGTATGTTTACAAAACAGTATCTCTAAAATAATTTTCCATTGTACAAAGTGTGCTAGAAAATATCTTCTGGACTACTGAACACTAACAGAAGAAAGTGTTGAAGAAGTTTTTTTTTTTTCATCTTAAGGAAAAAACTGAATACAAAGGAAGATTTGATTAAAAAAAAATACTACCCTGGTAATAAATATCTGTTTAAACACTCCCACAAACTGAGGAAATAATTAAGTGAGAAACTTAATGTCAAGATCTACATAAATTAACTGTCAATCCTGGGGTGACTGGGAAATACTAACAGCATGATTAGTAGAGGTTTGTGCCTCAAAGCAAACCATTAAATATTTACACATTAGCACTGAAGAATAAACTAGGCTATTATCTCCATTGGTCAGACTGTCTTCTAGGATCTGGAATCTCTCCACATGTGTGAAATGAACATCCCCACATGTTCAAGGGGAACATCAGCTCCTGGGGTCTGCAGCACCTCTATCCATGGGGAGATTACCTCTGATTTGGGCATCAGCTGCCCCCTACATTCTCTCACATGTGTGTCAGGATGACCTGCCTCACATAACTTCATTATTAACTGCAAGGCCAGGAGGACCTGAAACCCTCTGTGACCTGTGTCATGATACTTTAAATAGTTCTTCCTATTCATCTCCTTCAGGAGGAGCCACAAGTAAATTACTCTGGAAATATATGTCTCCTCTTGGCCTCAAGAGAGAATCCTGTCCATAAGCTCATGTAGGCCATTTACATTTTCTTCTGGAAGGCTCAGTAAGCCAGGTCATAAGTATATGGGCAGAAGAGAAGAGCCCAATAGGCTCCTTTCAGTAAAGAGGGCAAGACAAGGGAAGGCACACGTGTAGGAACAAGAGGAGACCCGACTTTTCACAAGTACCCAGATGCTCAGAATCCCCACGTTCAAATCCCACCTGGCCTTGAGGATGGACTTTCCTCCTCACATCACAAGAGCCTGAGAGGAAAGATGAAAAAGACAGACATTTCTTTTCCCTAATCATGAGGAAGAGTGATACTCTGGAAGCCTTCCGAACCTTCCTTCAATATGGTCTCAGTTTTAAGGCTGGTGAGAGAGAAATGAATACAGAAAACTCAGGGTGTGCCACCAAATAAAGACATACCCCTGAGCACAACCCACAATTAAAAAGACACTATAAAGGGAGATTTAATCACAGAAAGTTGATTAAGTGGCCAATATGCTTCCAAAGCACTGAAAATCACTAATATTTCAGAATGAGTGCTGAACTGAACTAAAAACTCTCAAGACCAAATTTAAGGTTTCCCTTAAAACTCGAATTTAGGGTCAAAGACTAAACAACCACCTAAACAATAGTAAGCATTCGTTGTCAGGGGAATAACCACCAGGCTACTTCAGATTTTTATAAAAACTTGCTACTGTTTGTAATCATCAACCTTAAGATTCCCACATGCTGGTGATTTCTCATCCTTCAGCTGTCTCCATGAGGTTTACACAAGTAATGTAGCCAGGCGAGGGGAGGCTGGTCCCCAATATTCTTCCTCCTTCCCTTCTCCATCTTCCCTCCATTTTCCAGGTCCTTTCAAGTAAGCAGGCCACTCTCTGCATATAATCTCAATCAGTGTTCTTTCTGGGGGACATATTTAACTGCCTCAGATCCTGACCACAAAGAACACACATACTTCAGCTACCTGTTGTGTTTTAGGAAATTATTTAAGAAGAACTTTCATTTTAGATTATTCCTAAAATTTTGAACAGAAGTTGAGGAGTACCTTCTTAAGAACACCGTATTCATCTTTGAAAGTTCCCCCAGGACTGATGGTCTATGTCCCTACTCCCCTGTCTCTGCTCCTATCCAGGTCCTCGTTACTATCACATCTTCCCAGTTCTGACCTGTTCATGCAGGGTCAGCAGTGACAGGGATGAGCCTGGGAGGAAGAGAGAACACCATGGAAGCTTCCTGCTGCTTCCCAGATCACAGGGACCAGGGATCCAGGGAAGACAGTGTAGGCCTGGCTCAGCTAAGAGGGGCAACTCAAAGAAACAGCACTGGGCTCCCCCCTGCAGAGTCTGTTCTCAGCTTCCTAAGTTCTCTACCCTGGGGTGTTGAGACACAAGCATCACTGCTTCCTACTCATTTGTGGGGAAGACAAATGTAAGTTTTTGCACTTAGACAAGTAAATTCAAGCAACCAAACTAACAGACTTTCTCCACCTCTGCAGCTAGCAAGACGCTGTAAAGACAAAGGGCTCTTGGTCGGGAAGGGATAACATTTTGAGTATCTTCTCCTGACACATATCAGCCCATGACACACAAGTGCATAAACCCATTTCTAAACTGATATTTTCCAAATGAAGGACAGAGCAATAGGAGTAGTATCTTCTGATTTTGCTCTTTATTTATTTATTCTTGCTATGGTTTGGGGAGTCCTTTCAAGTGGGATGGTAGGAAAAATGGGGAAAATATCTGATGAGTACAACATAGTTAAAGAATTGATGCTTTTAAACTGTGGTGTTGCAGAAGATTCTTGAGAGTCCCTTGGACTGCAAGGAGATCAAATCAGTGAATCCTAAAGGAAATCAACCCTGAATATTCACTGGAAGGACTGATACTGAAGCTGAAGCTTCAATACCTTGACTACCTGAGGTGAAGAGCTGACTCACTGCAAAAGGCCCTGATGCCGGGAAAGATTGAAGGCAGGAGGAGAAGGGGATGGTTGGATGGCATCACTGACTCGATGGACATGAGTTTAAGCAAGTTCTGGGAGTCAGTGATGGACAGGGAATCCTGGCGTGCTGCAGTCCATGGGGTCACAAAGAGTCAGACACGACTGAGATGTGGACAAGGTGGAGACTGGAGAGCATAGGTCTCTGTCATGTGACTAGTACTTTGGCTTTTACTCTGGTGCAATAGCAGTCTTTGGAGGAAAAACTGAAACTCTTCACTATACAACTGAAACACTGTGAATCAACTATACTTCAATTAAAAAAAAGTAGACACACATAAAATTTGAATCCTGGCTCTGCCCCTTACTTGAAAAGTAGGATAAGCTCCCAGTGACTCAGATTTTAAATCTGTCAGATAAAGATAACAACAAATGTGAGAATTAAGCAGGAAATGGTGGGATAAGAAACTAAAATGTGTTAACAATTCCATAAATGCTAGGAATTATTATTAATACTTTGTAACTTGTCAGGGATTGTAACAAGCACTCAGTTCAGTTCAGTTCAGTCACTCAGTCGTGTCCAACTCTTTGCAACCCCATAAATTGCAGCACACCAGGCCTCCCTGTCCATCACCAACTCCTGGAGTTCACTCAGACTTGCGTCCATTGAGTTGGTGATGCCATCCAGCCATCTCATCCTCTGTTGTCCCTTCTCCTCCTGCCCCCAATCCCTCCCAGCATCAGAGTCTTTTCCAATGAGTCAACTCTTTGCATGAGGTGGCCAAAGTACTGGAGTTTCAGCTTCAGCATCATTCCTTCCAAAGAAATCCCAGGGGTCATAGGAACAGAAATGAGAGATATAGGCTCTGTCCTCAAAGAGAGAAAAAAAATAGTCAAGAGTGTGGGGAAGGCTGAGAAAAAGGCTGGCCTTCTTGGTGGGGGATTGGAAAGTAAGAGTGTGTATAAGGTGATGGTCAGGAAAGAAGCTGGTGGGAGGAAAGCCAGAAATCAAAATACAAAAAAGTTTTAGTCTGATTTCTTGCTCTTGGTGGAAAATGTTAGATACATTTCACTGTTACGCTTTTCCCCAAAATTCCTATTGTGTTTTTTTTGTTTGTTTGTTCTTATTTTGTTTCTTTGTTTTACTATTCATATTTATGAAACAATATAGTTTTTATTATTAAACAATAAATATAAAGAAAATCACCAAAGACCATGAACACATAAACAGAAAGTAAAGAATAAAGTCATTTCAGAAGGTGTTACTCTTTTATTTAACGAGAAATAATACCCAAAAGGCCCGTGCCCTGATTCTTAGGAATAATAACAGTTCCTGATTACTGAGCATTCCTAAGAAAGAGACATGGGCACAAACATTTTCTCACTAAGTTACATCTTCACTACAAATCTGTGGGGCAATGATTTCCATACCAGGTTTAAGGATGAGGATGTTGAAGCTTGGCAGCCAAGTGACATCATCAAGGCCCCATAGTTGATGAGGAAGAGCAGGAATAAACTGTGGGTCACACTGACACCTGGTCTACCTCTCAAACATTCTAGCCCTATCTGCCCTCTGAATGGCTTCCTGGGAATCTTTACACATTCCAAGTTCTCTCCAGATTCTTTTTCTTTAATCAACCAACACTGAACCTTGGAGACAAAGGCATATAAAGTGGGATCTACATGGATACAAAGCTTAGCACTACTTTGTAAGCTTGCTCTCTGGAGAGTGTACCTAGAACATGCTCCAAGGAAGGATGGAAACCAATAGAACAGATCCAAAACATGCTGATATCAAGACATGTTTAGTCTTTGCTCAGATATGCTTTCAAATATTATTGGCAGAGCCAAGAATCATCCAGTGTTATTTACAGAGTTATTTTATGTATACAACCATGCAACTTTTTTCTATTCAGTGCAGTTCAGTTCAGTCGCTCAGTCGTGTCCGACTCTTTGCAACCCCATGAATCGCAGCACACCAGGTCTCCCTGTCCATCACCAACTCCCGG
Source organism: Neotragus moschatus (assembly GCA_006410615.1). Classification (NCBI taxonomy): domain Eukaryota; kingdom Metazoa; phylum Chordata; class Mammalia; order Artiodactyla; family Bovidae; genus Neotragus; species Neotragus moschatus. The sequence continues at coordinate 221,447 of SJYA01000257.1, forward strand.
AGTTCACTCAGACTCACGCCCATCGAGTCAGTGATGCCATCCAGCCATCTCATCCTCGGTCTTCCCCTTCTCCTCCTGCCCCCAATCCCTCCCAGCATCAGAGTCTTTTCCAATGAGTCAAGTCTTCACATGAGGTGGCCAAAGTACTGGAGCTTCAGCTTCAGCATCATTCCTTCCAAAGAAATCCCAGGGTTGATCTCCTTCAGAATGGACTGGTTGGATCTCCTTGAAGTCCAAGGG
>SJYA01000257.1:223396-240728 GCA_006410615.1 Neotragus moschatus
GAATACATTTTTATAATTTTGCTTTGAAATTACTGGACTGTGAATAATCCAGTTATTGGATTGGCTATGATTGGCTATGATTTCTAGACAGTAATCATGCCCACTCAGGAATCCTTATGGAATTAGACAATCTAATCTGGAATTTATTTTCAGGTGTAATGAAACTGTTTTAATGTTAAACTTAACAATTAATTAAATTGACCTAATGCTACATTTTGTATTGATTTAGTTAGATACTCATTCATATTAATGTGGAAGTTTCATTTGGAATTCTGGTGCTACTTTTTTTTTTAAGTTTCAAATATTTGTAGTCATGAAGTTAAAAGAGACTTGCTTCTTGAAAGGAAAGCTATGGCAAACTTAACATATTAAAAAGCAGAGACATCACTTTGATGACAAAGGTCTGTATAGGCAAAGCTATGGTTTTTCCAGTATTCATGTATGGATGTTAGAGTTGGACCATAAAGAAAGCTGAGTGCTGAAGAATTGATGCTTCTGAACTATGGTGCTGGAGAAGACTCTTGAGAGTCCCTTGGACAGGAAGGAGATCAAACCAGCCAATCCTAAGGGAAATCAACCCTGAATATTCATTGGAAGTGTTGATGCTAAAGCTGAAACTCCAGTACTTTGGCCACCTGATGCAAAGAGCCAACTCATTGGGAAAGACTGATGGCAAAAGCAGTGGGTGGCAGAGGATGAGATGGTTAGATAGTATTACTGATTCAATGGATGTGAATTTGAGTAAACTCTGGGAGATAGTGAAGGACAGAGGAGCCTGGCATGCTGCAGTCCATGGAATCACAAAGGGTAAGACATGACTTAGTGACTGAGCAACAGCATTTGTGTAGATCCGTGAGAACCCGTGGCCCCACAGACCCAGGCACCGTCACTATGATGCTGAAAGATGAAACAAATCTGATCAGTTATGTGATCATTTTGTGACTGTGGAGAAAGAAAATCAAATGTAAAACTCTATCCTGGGAGGAGACATGCTTCTCTCTCTCTCCATCTCCATTAGGGGCATTCCTCTAAGCAAGCATTCATATAGTATTGAATGACTCCTAGCATCCTTTAATTATGGACCAAATTCTAGTGTTATCTGAAGGGTCAGATAATAAAACTATTGATGCTGGAGTGGTGATTCTCCTTAGGAATACTGGAATTTTGGTAAAGATCTAAAACACAGATAAAAGTGAGGCAGCAACCTGATGGATAAAATATATGATCCAATGTCAAAAGTAGAAAAGTAAAGAATCCATTGCATATAGGAGAAGGAGAATCCCATGCCCTTGGGCTTAGAATACTCGTTGTATTCCTTCTGAGTATCTGAGGGCTGGGTTTTCCCTTGCTTCCACTTGCTTATGCAGAGAGAATTTAAATCACACTGCTCATACACAGGGATGCCCCCAATGCTGTAATGCATGGTTAGCTTCTTACATGGCAACATGGCATACTGTAGCATTAGCAGCTTTTTAAATCTGAGAGCCTCTTTTATTAAAACATGTGATTTCTGAAATGCCCTTAACATCTCCACCACCTTAGCTGAATATGAAAGTGTGCTTTAAAAAAAAAGATACTTGATTCCATATAAAAGAGAATTAAAGTATATGTTTATAAAGGAACATATTTTATCTATTTAACAAGTAATATATGCTAATTATCTTAAAAATTATTACATAAAAATTTGTCTGCCAAGAAATAGAGGAAAAGGCATTTGATATACAGGATCAACTATTACCATTGGAATAAATTAACTTCATGTTATGATGTCAAAAATAGAATAAACAAACAAAAAATAGAACAAAACTCTTTCATCTTCTGATATTAGGAATGAATGCATGGCATAAATAACTTCATGTATTTATATAATATGTGATATATTACTTCTAAATAACAAAAAGAAAGAAATTCCAGGCTTAAGTTTTTGTGTATCACTCACCTTATTAATGTAAATGACAATCAAAATTGGACATCATACTAGTGATTCTTCTTTATACATCCATCTAGTCAAGGCTATGGTTTTTCTGGTAGTCATGTATGGATGTGAAAGTTGGACTGTGAAGAAAGCTGAGCGCTGAAGAACTGATGCTTTTGAACTGTGGTGTTGGAGAAGACTCTTGAGAGTCCCTTGGACTGCAAGGAGATACAACCAGTCCATTCTAAAGGAGATCAGTCCTGGGTGTTCTTTGGAAGGACTGATGCTAAAGCTGAAACTCCAATACTCTGGCCACCTCATATGAAGAGTTGACTCATTGGAAAAGACTCTGACGCTGGGGGAGATTGGGGGTAGGAGATGGGGATGACAGAGGATGAGATGGCTGGAGGGCATCACTGACTCGATGGACGTGAGTTTGAGTGAACTTCGGGAGTTGGTGATGGACAGGGAGGCCTAGGGTGCTGCAATTCATGGGGTTGCAAAGAGTCAGACAACTGAGTGACTGAACTGAACCGAACTGAAAGAGCAAATATCCTGCAACAAAGGGTGACCAGATACTGAAACTGTGCGTGGTCTTGTAGCATGTTTTACTATAAATACAATGCTCTTTATACATATTAATACAATGTTCTTATATTTATACATATAAACACAATGTTATTTTTATATACAATGTTCTTATGATTCCACTGTAAATACACTGTCTGTTACAGACATAAACTAAACAATATGTGTCTTAGAACATAGGGTGACTTGGGAAATTGGGCCTGGCATATACACACTACTATGTGTAAAATAGCCAGCTAGTGCGAACCTGCTATGAAACACAGGGAGCTCAGTTTGTGCCCTGTGATGACTTAGAGGGGCGGGATAGCAGGCTGATGGTAGGGAGGACCAAGATGGAGGGGATATACGTGGACAAATAGCTAATTCACTTCATTGTACAGTAGAAACGAACTCAACATTACTTCCACCCCAATTAAAAAAAAAAAAAAAATGATGACTGTAAGACTCTACATCGACACCCCCACGGCAGGGGCTTCAATCTGATCTCCAGCAGTGGTTATGTTTATTCACTCTATAGCAGAATTTCTGAAGGGCTCTAACACCCTTCAGAGGAGGTGGACAGCATAAGGTAAAAACTGCTTTCATAAAAATCCTAAGACATCATTTGGTCTTCTCTACTGTGTTGACAAACACACTGAAAGTACGAAAACAAGGTTGGATAAGTCTGCTGACAGGGGAGAACATTAAACAATAGCACCAAATTGTACTAGTAATTATGCAGTTTTTCCACTGCCACACACACTTTCATATTTGGCAGACATCTTCTCAAAAAAATGAATGAAGTTAGCTTATTGCTTTAAGGAAGACAACTGGCAGTGTGTGTTGACAACGATGTATTTGAGCTTTCAAGCAAAACGTAAACTTTTCAAACACTTGTATTTCTCACTCTGAGCTTGACAGAACCCTTATACTTAAAGACTTTTCTTAGGAGATCAGTGGCTATATTAAGGAATGTGTTGCTTTTGATTTTTTATAACAGAATGTGTCAACCTATGGAAGATTTGCATGACATATTTTCTAAAAGCCCTATGTTATAAATCACTCACCGATAAAGATACACTTAAGTCTAAGATAGACCAAGGTATTTTAATGTAAGAGAGCATAATGAGTTTATTGATATGTAGCTAACCTTAACCAAACCGTTGTTTGCTGAATTTGGGGAAAGTATTAAAGAAGAATCAGTTCAGTTCAGTTCAGTCGCTCGGTCGTGTCCAACTCTTTGCGACCCCATGAATTGCAGCACGCCAGGCTTCCATGTCCATCACCAACTCCCAGAGTTCACTCAGACTCATGCACATTGAGTCAGCGATGCCATCCAGNTGCTGAATTTGGGGAAAGTATTAAAGAAGAATCAGTTCAGTTCAGTTCAGTCGCTCGGTCGTGTCCAACTCTTTGCGACCCCATGAATTGCAGCACGCCAGGCTTCCATGTCCATCACCAACTCTCAGAGTTCACTCAGACTCATGCACATTGAGTCAGCGATGCCATCCAGCCATCCCATCCTCTGTCGTCCCCTTCTCCTCCTGCCCCCAATCCCTCCCAGCATCAGAGTCTTTTCCAATGAGTCAAGTCTTCACATGAGGTGGCCAAAGTACTGGAGCTTCAGCTTCAGCATCATTCCTTCCAAAGAAATCCCAGGGCTGATCTCCTTCAGAATGGACTGGTTGGATCTCCTTGCAGTCCAAGGGACTCTCAAGAGTCTTCTCCAACACCACAGTTCAAAAGCATCAATTCTTCGGCACTCAGCCTTCTTCACAGTCCAACTCTAACATCCATACATGACTACTGGAAAAACCATAGCCATAAACCATAAAGAAGAATAGCCACAATTATATGAAAATGCTATTAAAATAGCTCTCCTTTTTCACATATGTTTAAGTCTAGATTCCCTTGATACCTTTTAACTAAAGCAACATATCACAACAGACTGAATCTAACATAAATGAAATCCTATGTTCTACTGAGTCAGACATCAGAGAGATTTATAAAAATGTAAAAAATACCAGTCTTCTAAACATCTGTTACAATTTTGGAAAACAGTATCATTTTTCATGAGAAAAAATATTATGTTAATGTGTAACTGGTTTACTATTTGAATGAACAGATAATTTTTAATTCTCAATTTTAATTTCTAGCATGAGAAATAGTAGACCTAACCCAGATAAAGGACAGCTCTTTGGGGTTCTCAATAACTTTGAAGAACATAAAGGGTTCTGAGAATGAAGACTTTAAGCACTGTTGTTTCCTATAGACTCTGAACCCCCAAAGAGTTCTCTTAAAAGGGTCATTTTATTATCCAATTAATCATCCATTTGAGCATTTGAAAAACAAAAATTTAAAACAGTGGAAAATATCATGTTGAAGCACAAGAAACACGGGAAAACCTTTGAAAACTCCAGAGGCTTTGGGAATCACTAGTTGCAAAATGCTGCCCTAGAAAAATCTCGACAGCAATGTCTAAGAAATGCTGTTACCATCCTGTGAGACCTGAGGGAAGCCATCCAAATTCTCAGGGTGCTTTTTCATCACTTATAATAAGAAGCACTTGCCAAGGTTCACTGATTCTTGGATGTTCATAAATTAAATCTGTTGGAATCATTGAAATGACCTCAAAAATACTCTTGATTGATGGTGAGTTAGTTTACTCAAGTCACTTGTTTTACTCCTCCTTTTGGTTTGCTTTTCATGCTTTGTTACTTATTTATTTAGATAGTTATTGTCAAACAAAGTTTAATAACACTTATACATGGAGAGATCCAGAAGAACTGAAAAACTTCTGTGCTGAATTTCTGTATCAGTGTTGGTAGGGTTATGCATAACTCAAGTGTGCTATGTGCTAACATTTGTAAAATTGTTGGTGAAAGCTTTGGCAGTAAATGGTTAAACATTAAAAAAAATAAGTATTTAAAAATAAAATTGAGGAGGTATGAAGGTCATCTGTCATTTTCACCTATCTAGAATCCACTTATTCTTTCTTCTGGAATAGTATGAATTCCCTTTGAAGAACAGGTTGCTTCCCTGGTGGCTCAGACGGTAAAGCGTCTGTCTACAGTGTGGGAGACCCGGGTTCGAGCCCTGGGTTGGAAAGATCCCCTGGAGAAGGAAATGGCAATCCACTCCAGGACTATTGCCTGGAAAATCCCATGGACAGAGGAGCCTGGTAGGCTACAGACCATCGGGTCACAAAGAGTAAGACACGACTGAGCGACTTTGCTTGTTGGAGAGCACAACTATTAGTAATCTCAGATTTCATGGTTCTCTATTAGGGCTGACCTCAACTTCAGCTCCAGAAGTGGCTACCTGATTCTTTCCTGTCCAATCAATCATTCTATCACCCTGCTTCACTGACTGGCTCAGGATTGAACATGTGACCCAAGGCAGCCAATGAGAGTTGCCTTCAGACTTCTGCTGGTGCTCTTGGGAAAGATGTATTACCAGTGATGCTAAGCTCTCATCACTGACTAGCCGAATGACTATGGACAACTTGCTTGACGTCGCTAAGCTTCCATGTGTTCACAGGTAAAATGGAAGAAATAAAGGTAGCTTCTTCAGAACATTATTTTAGGAATTAAATAATATAATAAGTGTGGAGTTCACCATAGTGGCCAACATGTCATAAAGTCTCAATGTTAGCTGTTTTTATTTTATTGTTTAAAGCACATATGATCTTTCAGTTCCTCTGCTTATAATATAAAGAAGTCTAAACTGCTTCCTCCGGAGAAGGCAGTGGCACCCCACTCCAGTACTCTTGCCTGGAAACTCCCATGGACGGAGGAGCTTGATGGGCTGCAGTCCATGAGGTCGCTAAGGGTTGGGCACGACTGAGCGACTTTCATTTTCACTTTTCACTCTCATGCATTGGAAAAGAAAATGGCAACCCACTCCAGTGTTCTTGCCTGGAGAATCCCAGGGACGGAGGAGCCTGATAGGCTGCCGTCTGCGGGGTCGCACAGAGTCAGACACGACTGAAGCGACTTAGCAGCAGCAGCAGCAGCAGCAGCAAACTGCTTCCTCTCAATGCTACACATGGCTCGGCTTACATAGCCAGCCTCACCTGCAACCTTGCACCTGTCACATTGCATTAAATTCTCCTAAAGGCCCATGTGTTCCCTTACTCTCGAATTTTAACCATGCTGCTCACTCTGCCTGCACACTTGCTCCTTCTCCCTCCTTCCATCTCCTTCCCTACTAAACTGAATGCTTTGTGAGGACAGGAGCCATGCCCATCTCATTCTCCACCTGAGCAACAGGAGAACTAATCCCTGATAAGGACTCATGCAGTATTTATTAAACGAAGCATTAAACCATATTTTAAAGAATGAAGCCAGTGTAAAAGATGACTTCTTTGTATATCTCTCCAAGTTCTGAGAAAACGTGTTCTTCCATTGCTTCATCTTTCCCAAGACTCTAACAAAAGAAGCAAAAAACTGTATTGGGCAGATTATAGTTGAATTTAACTTGAATAAAACTCATGATGGGGAAAACTGCAATGCCTGACTTGGACAGGAGATGGCAGTGCAAACGCAGTTTGCTATGTATTCTGGTGTGCCTACAAGCTCCCAGAACTAGTTTCTGTACACTCCCAGCGTAAGTCAGACAGAACCTTCTTTTCTGTCACGTCTCTTACGGCTTTTCACAGATGCAGCAAGAACATGCTTTGTGAAAACTGGTGGTGTGCTGTACCCACAGCGCTTTCCCAAAGAATGCCAACTGTCAACCAGGAGCGATGTTAGAGCCACTTCTTCCCAAAGGGGGCACAGGGTGGAGCAGATTTCCTGCAGTGAAAGACCGGAGGAGCTGGCGTTGCAGTCAGAACTCAAGCATAGTGGCAGCATGGTGCTCGAACAGGGTTAGCCTGCGGAGGGGCGAGTAAGGCGAAGGTACCTTCTGCATTCTCTGAATTATGCCGGACAAATGACTTTTTTCCCCAAGAGAATCAAACAGAGAGTAGGTAGAAATTCAGAATTTCTCTAACAAGAGTGAACTACTATCAGACTGGATTTTTTCTAGCTGCTCCCTGGGTATCTCTATGATATGCATTGTCGTGGTCTATGCATGGCGTTTATTAGAAATCACGTTTAAGGGAACTTTATGTGTGTATATGTGTGTGTAGTCACACGGTTATGTACAAAATATGATAATAAGCTAGCTGACTGCAAATCAGACCACATAAAACTCAAGTTTAAAATCTATAAGTAGCTATAGATAGACACACACACACACACATACACCAGTTAATATCATCAAATTGCCTGACTCCAGAACTGTTCCCATAGCTTTAACAAGTTATCTTGCTAGGAAAAAAATGAGAAAAAGAATGTAAGTGAAGTGAAGTGAAGTGAAGTCGCTCAGTCGTGTCCGACTCTTAGCGACCCCGTGGACTGCAGCCTACCAAGCTCCTCCGTCCATGGAATTTTCCAGGCAAGAGTACTGGAGTGGGGTGCCATTGCCTTATGGCTTTAACAAGTCATCTTGCTAGGAAAAAAATGAGAAAAAAAAAAATGTAAACACTTTAGGGAAATCCTTGCAAACCACTGAAAAACAAAGTCCAGGGTCCTTTCTTTCTGAATCTGGGACAGTGATGCCCTCTCGTAAAAACTCAAGCACCATCAGAGGCTAGCATAGGCTCCCTGAGGGCAGAGGTCACCTGTCACCACCTTATAGGGTGCTGTTCAAAGACAGGTATTCTCACAAGCCTGCTGGATGAGTAAATGACTGAACAAAGAAAGACAAGGACAGATCATGTTGCTATTTTATTAGCAAAGCAAACATACACGTGACACAATGGCACAGGTGCTTGAGAGTTAATGCTTAGATATAGCAAAACAAACAGTTATGAACAACCCTGAGTCAGTCAGAAGAACAAGAGATTTCACGGGCTAGAGAGAAGAGAAAACACTTCTTTGAACTGATAAGGCAGGTTATTTGGGGCAGCGTATCTATCTTCATAATTCAGTTCCCCTTGGTTTAGGATGAAAATACATTACTTGACTTTGTAAACCTGATCCCTGAGTTTATAATCCCAGGAGTTTAAAATCCATAAACGGCTTCCTGGAACTTTCAGGTAAGACTTGAATCACTGACGTGGTCACCTCAGCCTCACACTGTCAGGCAGCCGCCCTTGGCCACTCTCTCACACATGCCCCCAAGTTCCAGAGTTGTTACACCTCCTGGGTCCTCTCCCTGGATTAGCTTTTGTCCTAAATCACGTGAGATCTTAGCTCCCAAGGGACTAGGAGGCCCTGTGACTTCAGAGGGAGTGTGGTGCCATTTCCCTTGGTGACTTCTGGCACAGATTGTCATCACATATTTAACTTTTGTGATTAATAGCAGTCTCCCTCACCAGCTCACGTTCAGTGCCTGGGAACTTAATATTGGAAAAATAGAAGAATAAATGAATGCATAGATAAATAAATGAATTTATGAACATGGAGGTGGATATGGGGAAACAACCTAATTCAGTCATGGGAATGGAGCTGTACTATGATTCAGAAACTTGAAGTCCCATTCTTGATTTGAACCAGACCAATGGGTCTGGACTGTTGAACTGATTTCTCCTGAGCTGCAGTTTGGTCACCTAAATAACTTGGATCATAACACTAATCTATTGATGTATGGGTGTTTGTGAAGATCAAATGAAACAGCACTTATTTTAGAAGTTAACACATGGTGTATAAATAAAAACACTATTTTAAATGTGTTAATCATTCAGTTGTGATCAATGAAAAGAAATAGAGGAAAACAATAGAATGGGAAAGACCAGAGATCTCTTCAAGAAAATTAAAGATACCAGTGCAAAGATGGGCTCAATAAAGGACAGAAATGGTAGGGACCTAACAGAAGCAGAAGATATTAAGAAGAGGTGGCAAGAATACACAGAGGAACTGTACAAAAAAGATCTTCATGACCTGGATAATCACGATGGTGTGATCACTCATCTAGAGCCAGACATCCTGGAATGTGAAGTCAAGTGGGCCTTAGAAAGCATCACTACGAACAAAGCTAGTGGAGGTGATGGAATTCCAGTTGAGCTATTTCAAATCCTGAAAGATGATGCTGTGAAAGTGCTGCACTCAATATGCCAGCAAATTTGGAAAACTCAGCAGTGGCCACAGGACTGGAAAAGGTCAGTTTTCATTCCAATCCCAAAGAAAGGCAATGCCAAAGAATGCTCAAACTACTGCACAATTGCACTCATCTCACACGCTAGTAAAGTAATGCTCAAAATTCTCCAAGCCAGGCTTCAGCAATACGTGAACCATGAACTTCCAGATGTTCAAGCTGGTTTTAGAAAAGGCAGAGGAACCAGAGATCAAATTGCCAACATCTGCTGGATCATGGAAAAAGCAAGAGAGTTCCAGAAAAACATCTATTTCTGCTTTTTTGACTATGCCAAAGCCTTTGACTGTGTGGATCACAATAAACTGGGGAAAATTCTTCAAGAGATGGGAAAACCGAACCACCTGACCTGCCTCTTGAGAAACCTGCATGCAGGTCAGGAAGCAACAGCTAGAACTGGACATGGAACAACAGACTGGTTCCAAACAGGAAAAGGAGTATGTCAAGGCTGTACATTGTCACCCTGCTTATTTAACTTAAATGCAGAATACATCATGAGAAATGCTGGAATGGAAGAAACACAAGCTGGAATCAAGATTGCTGGGAGAAATATCAATAACCTCAGATATGCAGATGTCACCACCCTTATGGCAGAAAGTGAAGAAGAACTAAAGAGCTTCTTGATGAAAGTGAAAAGAGGAGAGTGACAAAGTTGGCTTAAAGCTCAACATTTAGAAAACTAAGATCATGGCTTACAGTCCCATCACTTCATGGGAAATAGATGGGGAAACAGTGGAAACAGTGTCAGACTTTATTTTTCTGGTCTCCAAGATTGCTGCAGATGGTGATTGCAGCCATGAAGTTAAAAGACGCTTACTCCTTGGAAGGAAAGTCACGACCAGCCTAGACAGCATATTAAAAGGCAGAGACATTACTTTGCCAACAAAAATCCTTCTAGTCAAGGCTATGGTTTTTCCAGTGGTCATGTATGGATGTGAGAGTTGGACTATAAAGAAAGCTGAGCACCAAAGAATTGATGTTTTTGAACTGCTGGTGTTGAAGAAGACTCTTGAGAGTCCCTTGGACTGCAAGGAGATCCAGCCAGTCCATCCTAAAGGTGATCAGTTCTAGGTGTTCAGTGGAAGGACTGATGTTGAAGCTGAAACCCCAGTACTTTGGCCACCTGATGCGAAGAGCTGACTCATTTGCAAAGACCATGATGTTGGGAAAGTCTGAGGGCAGGAGGAGAAGAGGACGANCTCTTGAGAGTCCCTTGGACTGCAAGGAGATCCAGCCAGTCCATCCTAAAGGTGATCAGTTCTAGGTGTTCAGTGGAAGGACTGATGTTGAAGCTGAAACCCCAGTACTTTGGCCACCTGATGCGAAGAGCTGACTCATTTGCAAAGACCATGATGTTGGGAAAGTCTGAGGGCAGGAGGAGAAGAGGACGACAGAGGATGAGATGGTTGGATGGCATCACCAACTCGATGGACATGGGTTTGGGTGGAGCTGGTGATGGACAGGGAGGCCTGGCATGCTGCGGTTCATGGGGTCACAAAGAGTCGGACACAACTGAGCGATTGAACTGAACTGAACTGTGTCTGACTCTTTGTGACCTCATGGGCTGTAGCCTGACAGGTTCCTCTGTCCATGGAATTCTCCAGCAAGAATACTGGAGTGGGTTGCCATTTCCTACTCCATGGTATCTTCCCGAGCCAGGGATCAAATCCATGTCTCCTGCATTACAGGCAGATTCTTTACCGTTTGAGCCACCAGAGAAACCCATTGTTTTAAATCGGTCACAGATAATCAACAAAGGTGATAAACTGAAATTTCATAACTTGGGCTAAATGGAATGTGCAATAATCTTGGAGAAAATTCTGTAATTACATCTGATTCTGTTTTACTTTTTATAACTTTTCCATTTAGCTGTTAACGTAAAGAACCTTAAATCCTTTGGTTTCTTCAAGTCACAAAAGTCTTATTGAAATAATCATTTAAATGCCTAGTTCCTTACATTAAGTACAGTTTTGAACTTTGTTTCATGTAGATGCTTCTCTCCTGGTCCATTTCGGTCAGCTCCGGCACACACTGTCATTTTGCCTGACAGTGTTCTAACCCCAGTGCCCCCGACTTCATCCTCACTATGTCAGCCTTCACAAGGGTTGAGGTAGGGGGAAAGAGGGGAGGTGAAGGGATGAGAAAAGCCTTCTTGCCTGGTGTTAGCATGAGCTGGTGTGCCTCACACTGTGGTGTGGCCGGGAAGAAAAGAGAGGAGAATACTCTTCGTGGGGTGCTTTCCAGTGCCCCCTGAAAGGCCTACATGGCTGGCCATCTCTCACCTGAGATCTCCTGTTTGCCCAGCGGGCATCCTGTGGATGGGCCTTGAGCCATGTCCTGCAGAGGCCTTGCCACTCTGGCTAGTTACATGACCTAAACGACCTCTATGGGTTTCTCTCCATGGCTTAATCTGGTCCACAGAAAACACACTTTGCACGCATCTTTAACCCATCAGCAGGAGCTGAAGAGTTACTTGCTAGGAAGCTGTCTGCTCTGTGGTCATAGGCTATTCAGCTAACCTCTTGTACTTTTTTTTTTCTTTAATGGTGTCCCTTCAATGACTGGAAAAAAATAACAAATTTTCCAGGTGGTCCCGTGAAAGTCTCTATCACTTGATTTTTCACTGAGGGAGACAATTTTCTCATCCCTCATCTATAAGGAGTGGAGATTCATCTTTCTCTCTCTCCCTCTATGTCTCTGCCTCTCTCTCTCTCTCTCTCTCTCACACACACACACATACACACACACACACACACACACACACACACAATCTCGAAGTCTCTAACAGCTGGTTCCTAGCCTCCCAGCCTCTAGCCCTTTTCCTAGGCTGGAGAAAGGAGTTCAGTTAAGGACACTTACTTCCATCACCCCCTTTGCAAATTCTGCTTCTGTGGTTTAGCTTTTGGCCTTGGAATGTGAGCGTAATCACCTTCTATCATTTTGTAATTAGCCCGCTGCACATTCGAACCCCCAAAAGACACATTTGGGTTGTTTACAATAGTTAAGACCAACTTCTTCTGTCCTGGTTGTTTCTCAAAGCTGTATCACCAGTATCAGGAGAAAGACAAATAAAACCATTACTCTGGAGAACACAAATTTCTGCAGCCAGAATTCACAGTTTTCCGCAGAGAAGTGAAAGTGGGACGACTGGGAACATGACTTATACTCTCCAAAGACTCTCCACGTGAGAATTCTGTTATGTGTTTACTACTAGAATTCAGAAAGGGAGCGTTAAACTCTGAAGTGTGAAATTAGCCAGCAGAACCTAGCAACCAGATTTGGCCAGTGTTCCCTGAGGAAATAACCCAGCATCCAATTAGAACTGGGAAGGAGAGCAGATGTGGGGAACTGAGCTCTGCTGCCTGAGCTGACAGTACAGAATGGCAGCCTTGAGGGTCATAGACGCTGAAGCCTACAGCTGCCTGCGGCTCATACAGAGCCAAACAGGAAGTTAGTCAATATCCTACAGCAAAGCCCGAATCACCATGAGGCCTGAATGCTACCCGACTGATTTGAGGTTCCTGTTGCATAATAACAATGAAAATAATAGAAATGACAGTTTCTATCTATACACAGGCCTCAAACAGGATGCAACCTTGACAGTTAAAAATCATGCTTTGAAAGGGCTAGAGACAGCAAGGAGAAGGTGAGATGAGTGGAGAGAGTAGCGTGTAAGCATATGCACTACCATATGTAAAATAGATGGCCAATGGGAATCTGCTGTATGACTCAGGGAACTCAAACTGGGGCTCTGTGGCAACCTAGAGGAATGGGAAAAGGTGGGAGGTGGGAAAGAAATTTAAGAAGTAGGGGATGTAGGTATACCTATGGTTAATTCATGTTGATAGAAATCAAACCAATATTGTAAAGCAATCATCAATTAATTAAAATAAATATAATTATGAAAAAATGATGCTTTGAAAAGTGGAATGGTAAAGCAAAAGGTAGGTGAGTTTTCACTTTTTTCTGTGACTTTTGGGTTTTCAAGAAGCATACTGCAACCAAATAATAGTAATTAAATATTTCCATTTGATGGAAACCAGCAAAACTGAAACAGACCATGGCAGCTACAGTTAGTTCATGATTTCACACTGAACCCAAACCCAGTGACTTAAAATGACGCTCACTGAGTTTTGTTCTTGAGGCAATGGATCAGTTGGGTGGCTTTTCTGGTCTGGGCTGGGCTCACTCATGCATCCACGGTCAGCTCTGGGTCAGGTAAGCGTTTCTGCTGTTTAATGCTGTGCTTTCTCACACGCTTGGGGGCTGGCTGGCGGAAGGCTGAAGACTCGGCTTTCTTCCACATGTATCCCATTTCCCAATGGGCTAGTCCAGGCTTGTTTTCGTGGTGGAGGTAGGCTTGGAAGCATTCATGGCCTCTTGAGGCTGAGGCTCATGGCTGACACAAAGTCTCCTCCATCTCATTCTATTGGTCAATACAAGAAACAAGGATAACCCAGATTCAAGGGGTAAGAAATAGACCTTACTACTTGATAAGGAGTTATTAAAGCACATTGCAAACAGCGTGCGTTCAGGCGAACAATGGGGACTGTTATTGCAACTATGAGGCTGAATCAAGCCATAAGAAAATATGGAGAAGAGTATAAAGTTTGGGAGTTACACAACCATATTAAACAGTTTACTACTAATCAGCTTCTAACAATAAGTCTTTTTCATCCAGCCATCAGTGAGTGAGCTGTACAGAGCACTTTATCCCCTCTTATGTGCCTAGTTCTTACTTATCATGCTAGTATCAAATTTAATATCACTTTCTCAAGGAAGCCTGTCTGGATTACATTCCTTTTTAGATGAATAAATCATGCGACTGTGCCCAGAAAAGACCCTAGAAAAGACCCTGATTCTAGGAAAGATTGAAGGCAGGAGGAGAAGGGGATGACAGAGGATGAAATGGTTGGATGGCATCACCGACTCAATGGACATGAGTTTGACCAAGCTCTGGTAGTTGGTGATGGACAGGGAAGCCTGGCATGCTGCAGTCTGTGGGGTCGCAGAGTCGGACATGACTGAGTACCTGAACTGAACTGAACTGTGCCCAGAATTACCCCCTCATATCACTTATAAGAATCTGTTAAACTTTACCCTCCATCTTTCCTGTTAGAACATGAGCTCTGGAAGGGGGAGATCAGGTCTACCCCACTTACCTGAACCCCCCAGCACCTAGTCCCTGAATATCACAGAATAGAGGCTGAATAAATGTTTGTTAAATATACACGAAGGGAATGAATGACTGAATTAATAGATGAAGAATGTCAAGTTGAGTATTTATTAAAGAAATGTGTACCTTTGTGTATATTAGTGTTTTCTTGTGATTCTCATGTCCTTGCTAATCTGTGTATTTAAATTTCATTCATTGCTACGAAGCAGAAAAGAAACACTATGAGAGTTTAAGATAACTTTTTGATACAGCAAGCAAATTTTAAAGCCTGTACCTGATACTTTCTCCAAATTTCAGAAATTCAGACTCAAGAGAATCCAAAAATGGCCTTTACATTGACTTACAGTCTTTGTCAGAAATGCACAAATAAATGAAAGACAGGCTGTTGTGGTAGTGTTCCTATTGTAGTGGTCCTATTAGTAGTGGGCCTATAGCCAATTATATTCTGTGTGACTCAAGATAACCTTATATTTGCAATGAGTTGAGCTTTCCAAAGGAAAGGTTTTGTCCTAGAAAAAAAGAATTGGAGAGCTTTCTAATAAAACTGAATGGGAACAGAATAAACCATGGTCTCCTAACTATTACAAGTCAGATTTATACCAGACCTGCTTATACATTTCTGAATTTAGTCCTCATAACAACCAACATGGTGAGATTCCCTTTATCTTTTCTATAAAGATAAACTGAGATATAGCAGTGTTACATGTTATTAACACCAAAATATTAATTTATTAACATCACTGTAAAGCATGGCTTACATAAACAAAGAGGGAAGACCACACTGATTTATTATGGTTTGCCAGGGATTATTATCATAAATACTATTCCACTATCCTCAGTCCTGCAGCCCAATGCATGCTTCTCACGTGTTTTTCATTCTTTGAACTTGTGCACATGAGACTTTCTGGATAGATATATTTTTCAGTTATGGTTATCTGGAGGTTTATCAGCAAAGTTACCAGTTACCCCAGGTCATCAAGTTAAGTATGTTTCGGAACTTCAAGAAGAAAGCATCTTTCTTATAAATCAACTAATCATCAGTTTTCAAAGACTACACTCTTGGGTTCAATTGTATATAGTTCCCTTTCTTGAATCCTAGTTTTCAGTTGCTTATATTAAATGGTTCCCATTCTTCCAAATCTTCTTCCCAGATATGCTATATACTCTTAGGCCTTTGGCTAAAACACTCACATCTTTGTGATCTTTCCAGTCTTCAAAGACATGATTAGAATATGAAGTAGAAAAGGACAGTTGATCCTAGGAAGGAAAGCTATGACAAGAGTATTAAAAAGGCAGAGACATCACTTTGCCGACAAAAGTCCGTATAATCCAAGCTATAGTTTTTCCATTAGTAACATACGCATGTGAGAGTTGGACCATAAAGAAGACTGAGCACCAAATAACTGATTCTTTTGAATTGTGATGCTGGAGAAGACTCTTGAAAGTCCCTTGGACTGTAAGGAGATCAAACCATTCAATCCTAAAGGAAATCAACCCTGAATGTTCATTGGAAGGACTGATGCTGACACTGAAATTCCAATTCATTGGCCACCTAATGAGACAAGCTGACTCACTGGAAGAGATCCTGACGCTGGGAAAGATGAAAGCAGGAGGAGAAGGAGACAACAGAGGATGAGATGGTTGGATGGCATCTCTAACTAGATAGATATGAGTTTGAACCAGCTCTGAGAGATGGTGATAGACAGGGAAGTCTGATGTGCTATCTTCATCCCATGTAGAAAGTCCTCATTCTAGATTTATACTCAAATAATACTAGTAATAAATGATTTTTTCAAAAGACCTGATACAATCCTGTTTAAAGACTCAATGTCTTCCATTAATCCCTCCATCCTTTCTCTAGCTTGCCCTCATTTTTTTGTTCTCTGAATGATTTTAAAAGTAGAGATAATAAGAAAAATAATACTTTCAATTATAATCTAATTATGTTCAATAGTTTTGTATCAAAAAGAAGCATAGTAGTGTTTTAGAGTGGCAGAGATCATGTTTATGTTTTGTATACCCTATAACGTGTATATGTGTTTGTCCCCAAAAAACATAACAGAGATGGACACAAGCTTAGAAACTGCTTATTGATTGATTTAGTTTTTGAAATCTAAGTTGCTATGAATACAATATATACTGGTATAATTTCTACTTTTTCTCATTGTTTCCATGAGCATTGGGGTCCCAGTTTTCACTACCTTCAAGACTCTCCCCTCTGTGGAATTTCTGATTTACTAAACAACAGTGACTTGAAAAGAAGGCCACAGCAAAGAGTGGCACCAATAATTAGAACTGAGATCTGATACACTCATCTGCTTTACTTCAGCATTTCCTTTATTCCTCAGAAGAGCTGTTAAGAGCAACCATTTTAAGCAAATAGTCTGTGACTAATAGCAGTTTGTGTCTTTGTGTGCATATGTGTGTGTGTGTGTGTGTCTGTGTGTATCTATGTGTGTGTGTCAGTGAGAGAGAGAAAGAAAGGACCAGAGGCAGAAAGCCGACTGACACGGGGGGGGGGGGGGGGGGGGGGT
>SJYA01000257.1:248794-408355 GCA_006410615.1 Neotragus moschatus
TTTAATTTTTATTTTTTAGTTTGTTTTGCTTTACATTACTGTATTTGTTTTGCTATACATTGACATGAATCAGCCACGAATGTATATGAGCTCCCAATTCTGACCTCCCCTCCCCCTTCCCCCCCAACACCATCTCTCTGGATCATCCCCGTGCATCAGTCCCAAGCATCCTGCATCCAGCATCGAACCTAGACTGGTGATAATCACTTCCTAATTTTTAAAAGAGCATATGTAGTAAATAAATATGGTTTAGGAGTGATACCAGCTTGCTACATTCAGAATAACGTTATTTCAGAGAACTGATGTGATAGTCATTCTGTAGTGCATATAGATAAGCATTTAAAGACAAAAAACAAACAAAAAAAATGCAAATCTATTCATAATGTATCCCTGGCTAAAATCCTTCCAGAAGCTTCCTGTTACAGAAGCATGTCTAAGCTCCCTATGACCCACATGATCCTCCATCTCACTCTCTGCCTCTTTAACTTTTTCACTTCCTACTTGAAAACTGTATTCAAGAAACATCAATAAATTAGCTGTAGCTTCTTCCTCTCTACTCCCTTTCCAACAAAAACAATGCTGGTTTCTACAGCTACTATCTCCTGCCTCACCTGCATTGAAAAACCCCTATATCCTTTCCTTTCATCGGAGAACTCTTTCCTCAGTCATCTTTACTCAGTTTAAGTATCCTTTGAAGCCACCCTACCCCATATATAGCCCATGGTGGGATAACATCTCTGTACTGACATTGTCTTGTATCATTTTTTTCTGCGTACTTGTTCCTCTTAAAAGGCCCCAAGTTCTTTAAAGGCAGGATCTGAGTGTTGATTTTTGCTTTTTTTTCCATGGGTGCTCGAGCTCTTAGCATATTGCTCAGTGGGTATGTAACTAACTCATTTATGGAGTAGTTTTCCTAAATCCTCTGGCATCTTTCCAATGTGTGTAGGAAATACAGCATTCCTAATAGAACAAGGGGATCTGGTGAGCGATACAAATGCATTCAAGTGGCACAGAGCTGACGGTATTTTCAAAAATCAAATTACCTGACAATCACAAGCTGTAAAATTTGCCAGGTTGAAAGTTTAAAATAAAGAATCTTTGAGAAAGAGTATAATGAACATTGACAGAATAGGCTCAGAGAACCTGTATTTTGTTTTCTTTGCATGTAAGTTCAAACGCTCATCATCTTCAGCAGTGTGACAAGACAAATGTCATACTTTGGTTCCCTGTTATTTGAGTCTGTGGGGCAGAGATAGAATAGTTTGTAACATAGTAAGCTGCTGAGAGAGGGATCTGAGAGGCCTAGCTGGAATCCTTAGCCACTGTGGCCACATGGCTGGTGACCCACGACACTGAGCCCTTGGTTTCTTCTCTTGGAGATCTGCTTCACTTAACTACAAAATGGACATAAGACCACCCCTGCCTAACTTTCCCAATTTAATTTGAAGGATCTAATCATATCCTACATTTTAAATATTTTTAAAATGAAACAGGGCCACACATATAAAAAATAGCATTCATTAAAAAATAAACCAACCTGTGGCAATTTGTCCTTCATGCATTTATTTATTCTTTCTACATTTGTTTTGGATAATCACTGAGAGACTGAAGATACAGATGTAAACTTTCCAGACCACATGTAAAAATAGAATTCTAGCTGATCATCTACAGTAATCAGTTTAGAAAGCTAACCTGCAATGCATAAGTCAGAATTGTAGAGACTCTGGACTGCTATCTCTAGCAAACTGCAACCTGTGTGAGAATTGGCCCAAAACAGGATTTGATTACAAACTGTCAGCTTCCTCAGTTTTTATCCCTGCTTTTGACATAGGACCAAACAGAGAAAGTCAAATATGTTCCCCTAACAATAATATAAGATACCCTGCTTCTGGGATTCCCAGATGGCTCAGTGGTAAATATCCACCTGCTAATGCAGAAGACATGGGTTCGATCCCTGGGTCGGGAAGATCCCCTGCCGAAGGAAATGGCAACCCATTCCAGTATTCTTGCCTGGGAAATCCCATGGAGAGAGGAGCCTGGCATGCTGCAGTCCATGGGGTCACAAAAAGAGGACAGGAATTAGCAACGAAACAACAACACTGTTTCTAGGTTAGGTTGCCTGCAACTCACCTACGCCAACTGCCTCCATTGGGGGCATACCTGAAGCAGTCCATTTTTTCAAATATAAAGCTTTGCAGTTTCCCCCTGCCTTGAGTCTCTGCCAATCCTGGTGGCTGACTGCCTTGCTACAGCAAAGTCTGAATAAATAGCCCCGTGTGTTCTCATTTGTTTGGTCTTCTCTAATTTCCACATTACTGAGGTCCCTTATGAAGTTGTATAAACACTTGTCAAAAATATGAGACGGAACATAAACCAGGAGGGCAGTTCCATAAAACCACCTCAGAAAGATCTCTGTACCCATATATAAGCTTAAGTCCCAGTTATACTGAAATCAAACATAAGAAAAAATATTTTCAAACTAGTACATCCCAGCAATTAATTACAGCAAGACAATTTAACCAACAATTGCTTTTCTGTGCCCTGAGTCAAATGGAATAAAACGAATATCAGAAAAGAATATCCTAGACTATTTCCAAGCTGTTTATTCACAGTTTCAAAGAAAATGTGATTGGCTTCCAAATGTCACAGCCTCAGAACCTAATGACCCATCTGTTTCACCTCACTTTCAATTCCAGATTTCAAACTTAACGTTGGGATGTTTGCCTTATCATCATTTCCTAGGTTTTATTCCCCTGCCATGATTAAGCAGTTAAAATTTTTGTTCTCTCCCTCCCTCCCTCCCCCCTCCCTCATCGCAGCCACATGTTCATTCCCCCTTGTCTGTGAGTTGGTTTCTCACATTTTTCTTTTACTTAGGAAGTTTTAGTTTAATTATTGCCACTCTTCCACACCTTCATTTAACACTCGTTTGGACCCGTTGTATTAGNCCCCCTCCCTCCCTCTCTCTCTCTCTCTCTCTCTCTCTTTCTCTCTCTTTCTCTCTCTCTCTCGTGCACACACACACACAGTCTTCTACCCCTGGAACTGAAACTGACCAACTTAAAAAAAAAAAAAAAGCTCTAATTTATCATTGGATTCAATACCGTTCCCACCAGGGAAGTGTCACTTTGGTCTCAAACGTCAACTAAATAAAAGCCCAATACAGCTTTGGGAACAAAAAGGGTTCTTTTTTTTTCTTTTCTCCTTTCTTTGTTTTCAAGTCCCTGAGGTTAGACTTTAGTGAACTTTGGCAAGTATATTTAGGGAAACCTGAACAAAAAACTTGCAGAAATCATACTACTCAGCCTTGTGCCTCTGTACCTTCACATCTAAGTAGAAGGCAAATCTGAAAAATCAGTAGGAAAATCATAAATGTACTATTGAGCATTTCATTGGGGAGTAAACTAGGTGGTGACTGCAGCCATGAAATTAAAAGACACTTACTCCTTGGAAGGAAAGTCATGACCAACCTAGATAGCATATTCAATAGCAGAGACATTACTTTGCCAACAAAGGTCTGTCTAGTCAAGGCTATGGTTTTTCCAGTAGTCATGTATGTATGTGAGAGTTGGACTGTGAAGAAAGCTGAGCACTGAAGAATTGATGCTTTTGGAGTGTGGTGTTGGAGAAGACTCTTGAGAGTCCCTTGGACTGCAAGGAGATCCAACCAGTCCAATCTAAAGGAGATCAGCCTTGGTTATTCATTGGAAGGACTGATGCTGAAGCTGAAACTCCAATACTCTGGCCACCTCATGTGAAGAGTTGACTCACTGGAAAAGACTCTGATGCTGGGAGGGATTGGGGGCAGAAGAAGAAAGGGACGACAGAGGATGAGATGGCTGGATGGCATCACTGACTCGATGGGCGTGAGTCTGAGTGAACTCCGGGAGTTGGTGATGGATAGGGAGGCCTGGGGTGCTGCAATTCATGGGGGTCACAAAAAGTTGGACACGACTGAGTGACTGAACTGAACTGAAACCAAGTTTGCCATAGATGTTCAAGAACAGCTTCCTACAAAATGCATTTCCTACATAAAATAAAAACAAATCTTTAAAATAGCTGTTGAGCAGAGACAAATGGAAAGTAGACAATTAGACTAAGAAATACTGAAACCCAAAGAAATCTATTCAGAGGAATAAGGATGTGTTTATCCATATCCATATCTCTCAGTGTTTTCTTAACACCTATTGAAAACAAAACTGATTTCAGTAACTAACTTTCCTAAACAAAATGAATCTTAGGTACCGTGGTACATTTTTATGTGGAAACTAAGTTCTTTCAGTGATCACAGTTAAGCTCCAGCATGTAGCAAGAAGTCAACCACAGAGAAACTGCTCATCCTCTATCATAGGGTGTTGACTATTGATCTGAACATCTGATTCTCACACTGAAATCTCATCTTGCTATATAAAAGCACATATTAAGGCACTGCATTGATCTTTCAGACTGCGTGTTTCACACATTTTTGTCTTAAGCGTTTTACGGTGGTTTGGTTGAAGACTGATAAACAAGGTTAAAAGATCAGGAATCATCATTTCATGACCAACACGTTCTCTATAGGATGTCAGCCCATCACTCTTCATGCTGCTAACTCTGAAGTCCTTTCTCAAAGTTTTCCCATTTCTCTGCTGCTTATGTTGTCTAATGGCAACCCACTCCAGCATCTTTGGAAAATTCCATGGATGGAGGAGCCTGGTAGGCTACAGTCCATGGGGTCGCAAAGAGTCAGACCGGACTGAGTGATTTCACTTTCACTTTTACTTTAGGTCGTCGCTGAGCCTATCTTTGTCTCTCCAGCTTCTAATTCATTCCTCTCTCTTTTCTGCCCTGGGCCACCTGCGGCCACATGGCTCCCTGGATGGGTGTCAAGGCTTTCCCCCAGATCTGCTGCCCACCAGACACTGAGTTTTCCCTGAATCTTCGTTCACTCTTTCTCATCAACATTCAATCTCTCATCAGTGACATAGCACTAAAGATTCTTACAGATTTCCACCACCTAAAAATCCCTTTCAAGCTCTAGAGACAAAGAAAACAATCTGTTCTGATGGACTGATGGCTGTCTAGGGAACCACAGTGGATTAAAATGGACAGTTTTTTCATCTCTCCAAAGTTGTTTTTTTAGGTTGGAAAGATTATGTAATTACTAATTTACACATATGATTTTCCCACCAGACCATACACTTCTTAAGACTAAAGACTACATCTTTCATGCTGGCACCCAATATTGAATAGACATCAATGAAAATCAAGGGGATAATGAATGCATTCATTCAGGACAGTGAGCTTATTAGCATTTAAGTCCCAGATGTAACCCTGTCTTAGACCATGACTCAGCCTCCCCACCAACCTTTCCAAACTCAGCCAGTACACGGACCACGGCAGGAACAAAAAACCCTCACTGACAAACAAAAGTTAGTTCCTGTAGCCAAAATTATTATTTTTTTGTTAACCCATACATGTTTTTTATTGACTTGCTAATGGTAGACGAGAAAATAAGTAATCTGTCTGAGTAAATGAATATTTATTTGTAAATATGACCAGTAAACACTGTTTTCTTGGGGAGACATAAGATTACTTTGATTTTTTTGCAATATTTAAAAAGATTAGTTTACCTTGTCACTTAACTGCTTCCATGAACATCTACATGATTCAGATGACTTAGACAAGAAACTTTTAAATTTGTGGTTTGTGACCGCTACTGTACTCAAAATTTCACACTTTCACACAGGGATTCCTCAGATACAAAATACCTACTTAATAGTGCTTGGAAATATAGGGACCAAAGCTCATGTTGCTAATGAGAATTCAGGTTTGCTATGGGCATAAAGAATGCTTTAGAATTATCCCCTTATTTTAGTATAATCCTCAAGATTGAAGTCTCTCCATTGTATTCCCACTACTGAACCATGGAAATAATGAAAGGTGATAAAGGCAACTTAATTAGTCAGAAAAAATAACACATTTGGACTCTAAAGGAAGCACTACACTAAATTGCATTATCAGATGTGTATTAGATTCAGGCCTCAGATTTGGGAGCTGAAAGAGATCTCAGAAATCCTAAACACAACAACTCATCAAAAGGAGGGTGAAAGTGTATGGAATTGCTGATGGCCATCTTACCTAGTGGGGAGGTATCCCAGGACGGTAGTGTTCCCATCTCATGGGAAAGCTTGACTCAACAGAAAACATATTTAAGTACTAGAAAGCTCCTATACGGAGCTCAAGTTGGCCTCTCTCCAAGCACCATCATCAGTTGGTTGTTGGTCATCCTGTCTGCAACAACTCAGAGAGCTAGTCTAGTTCTGTTCTTAAGGAAATATCCTCTAGAATCTAGAGCAGGGTGTCTCCCCTTAGTCACATCATATTCAGAATACAAATCCAGAACACTTGCTCTCTCATTCTCTCTGTCCTGGACAGTAATTGCATGTCATTGTGTCTTTTAAAACTGTGGCGTCTGGAACTGATCAGAGCAAGACAGCCTGACATGGTTTACCTGAGTCCAGGTGGGCTCTGGGATCCTCCCCTTGCCCTTCGATGATTCCACCTCCCAAGTCTCCAAGGAAAACAAAGCAAAGGCTCCTCTGTCTGCACAATGAAAGGGCACCAAGGAGCAGAAGCAAGTTTTAAATTTTTTATGGTTGCCTCTCTCTCGAGTTCACATGAGAAGTTCATTTGCGGGTCAGTTATGTCACTTCTAACATTTAAGGAATGCCTTCTCTTCAAGTGTTTATAGAAAGAAAGAATGATAATAGCTCAAGTAGCTAGAGATTCCATGGTTTTAAATAAAATCAGAAACAAAACCTATGCTTGTGTTAAGAAAAGTGGTAAAGTAAAAGCTTAGTTTTAATAAAATAGATGAGGTGGGTCATTTAATAAGTAGGCTTCCCAGGTGGCACCAGTAGTGAACAATCTGCTTGCCAGCACAGGAGTGCAAGAGACAAGGGTTTAATCCTTGGTTGCAAAGATCCCCTGGAGGAAGAAATGGCAACCCACTCTAGTGTTCTTGCCTAGGAGATTCCATGGACAGGGGAGCCTGGCAGGCTACAGTCTCTGGGGTCGCAGAGTCAGGCAGGACAGAGCGCGCATGCACGCGCGCGCGCGCACACACAGACACACACACACACATATTTAATAAAGTAATAAAACAGATGAGACGTACTGAACTAAGAGAGACTATGCAAAGAATCCTAATTATTTTACACATTTAAAGACAGCTCAGAGCTTTTACATAGCTTGCTCAAGGTCACATGAATGGCAATTAGTAAAGATCTGATAAAGCGACAGGTTTCCTGAGCACCGCCCAGCAGGTAACTCTCACCCTAAGACACAGAAACTCACATACTGACTTATATTCAAAAGTTATTTTTTATGGTTGCAAAGAATGATACTTATTCATAATAAATAGAATTTTAAAGGCTGTGTTTGGTCTTTAAAAACTTTCAAACAAATGTCCACATGATTTAATTACTCTCTTTTCATCAAGAGATTTTCTCTACCTATAAAAAAACCTTCACTGAGGTCATCAGTCATAATGCAAATGTTGACAGATTTTAGTAACACTTTCTTTAAAAAATTCTAGCATTGCAGGCTGAGAGACAATTTTCTCATCGTAGGTAACATGAGATTTACTCATTTATTTATGGCTCTGCTGGGGCTTCAAGGCTGCTCAGGCTTTTCTCTAGTTGTGATAAGTGGGGAGTCCTCTTTAGCAGTGGTGCATGGCCTTCTCATCGTGGTGGCTGCTCTCGTTGCAGCTCCTGGGCTCTAGAATACAGAGTCAATAGTTGCGGAACAGGGTTTGGTTGCTCCATGGCATGTGGGATCTTCTCAGACCAGGGACTGAACCCGTGACTCCCGGATTGGCAGGCAGATTCTTTACTACTGAGCCACCAGAGAAGCCCCTCAAATAATGTAATCTATGCTTCTGTTTATTCTTATAGTGCAGAAGCCAAATGGACCTGTGGGCACAGACTAGCTAGATGCTGATCAAACTGTTCTTTCTGAGGACCTAGAAAAAAAAAAATCAAGGAATTCCCAGAATTCCTTGCAGTCAAGGAGAGCCATACAACTGAGATTTGGTCACTAGAATGTGGGTGGAAGTGATGGATGCCAGCTCAGGGCTAGTTCTAAAACTCCCCACAGAATCCGCATTCTCTTGTATCCCTCTCCTGCAGATGAGGTCCTGAGTGCTGGAAGAGCCACCAGGAGGAAAATTCCCAATAACTAGGGGGAAAATAGCCCATTTCCCACTGAATTCCCATTAATTCATTATCACGTGTCTGTGAGATATGTTGTAGTCTGTGCCGTGAACAAGATATAAGTCCTACTCTATTAAGCCACTGAGGTTGGGGAGTTGCTTGCTGTTCAGCTCAGTTCAGTCGCTCAGTTGTGTCCGACTCTCTGCGACCCCATGAATCGCAGCACGCCAGGCCTCCCTGTCCATTACCAACTCCCGGAGCTCACTCAGACTCACGCCCATCGAGTCGGTGATGCCATCCAGCCATCTCATCCTCGGTCGTAGCAGATGGATTACTCTAATATAGATTTCAATAGACTATTTCTCATTTTGCCTCCTGTAAACTATATTTTAAGTACAAAGTTCTTGGGGATTCCTCCAGGGCACTGTAGTTAGGACTCAGTGCTTTCAATGCTGGGGCCCAGTTCAGTTTCTGGCTGTGAAACTAAGATCATCCTACAAGCCACATGACGTGGCCAGAAATAAATAAACAAAAGGCCGTTGAGTTTCTAATGAGGGAAATATTTTTATTGGCATACTGATAGAAAAAGAAGGACAAAAAGGTGAGTTAAATTGCCAAATGTGGTATAGGAATTCAGCAAGCAGTGCTTCTCTCTGAGCTCTAGTTATAATAAAACCACTTTACAAAACTGATAATTACATCTTTATTGAGTACACAGTAAATGTTTGAAATATTATGGATTTGAACTCAGTTTCCTCTGAACAAACAGCTCACCAGTGTGGCTTTGTTTAGTTTTCTTTTGCTTGGATTCCTATAAGGAGGATTATTTATCTTATTTAAAAAGAATCCATAATATTCTTTTTAGAAATTTGGAGACTGTATAAATAGGAAATCCACTGATGATATTTGGGAGAAATCAGTTGTAGATCTAAATAGTATAGATTACAAACAACTCAGGGCTTTCCAGGTGGTGGTAGTAGCAAAGAATCCACCTGAGCAGGAGCCACAAGAGATGCAGGTTCGATCCCTGGGTTGGAAAGATCCTCTGGAGGAGGGCATGGCAACCCATCCCAGTATTCTTGCCTGGAAAATACCATGGACAGAGGAGTCTGGCAGGCTACAGTCCATATAGGGTGTCAAGGAGTCAGACAGGAAGCATGCACAAACAACTTAGCCTGTGATATCAACATTCAAGTAATAAAGAAGTTAACAGTAGTGTTCAGATGGAATGTAGATTGTATTAGTAAACCATAGCTATAAAGAGATATTTATCAGTTACAGTGAAACAAGTCAGAAAGTCAAAGAAAGTGTGATTTTCTAAGACTGGTTTGACCACTTCACTCTGAAATATTTTTTGGATTGCTTTGAAAAAAGTGGCAAGTAAAGTACATATTTTTCCTTATTTTGTTCAATCAATGATGAAATGTACATGTCTTGGTCGGTCTGTATAGACATTTCCATGCCAGGCACTGTGACAGTGAGAGAAAAGGACAGCGAACTAAAACACCATGACCTCTACCCTTATGGGGCTCCGACTCTAAGAGAGAGAGAGAAGTTACATGAACTAATACAGGTGGTATTTGAGCTCGGGTATGAACAAGGAGAGATGGTGGGATCTAAAGAAAGGGCCTGACACCACATTTTCTTAGTAGAATGATCAAGAAATCTTGATTGAATAGTGATTCAACAAGTGGTAAAGGGCGGATGAGGATGGGCTAGATGAGTTTTGTAGCCCAGGGTAAACTAATTGTCCAGTATTCGTGCAAGTTGAAAGAGGGAAGGAAGGTCTGCATAGCTAAAGCAGAGAGGAAAAGACGTGAGAGCTGTTGGGCTGGCCAGAAGGTTTGCTTAGGTTTTTCCATAGATAGTATGGGAAACTTGAACAAAGTCTTTGACCAACCTAATACTAAGTGAGGTGGAGAGAGAAACTTGGATCAGATATGCAAGATCTCCTGGGGGAAAGAGCTTCACTGCAAATTCTGAGAGTTAATGAAAACAATTGAGCATTTTTTTATAGGGATAGACTCTTTCTCTCTCTCTCTCTCTCTCTCTCTCTATATATATATATATATATATATACACACACATATATATATACACATATATATATAAAGACATAAAATATTATGCTAGTTGCAGCTTAGAGGAGGGACTGATGCCTAGTCTTTTAATTAATTCTTTGTTCTTGATTGAAAAAAAAACATCTGAAGAGGGAGATTTCATGGAAATTAGGGTTTTGAGTGGTTCTTGCCAGATTTTTCCTACTGGAATGATATAATGTTACCCTAGCCTAGATTTCATTTCCATCTACAACATATTCTAAAAATTTGCTTCTAGCTCAGCTCCTCTTCTCTCTGCATCCCAACACCAACCAGCTTGCTAAAACCTCAAACTCTGTCAACAAATGTGTTCACACAGGTGAAACACAAATTCTACATGCCATAAACACCTACAACTCTTAATATACTCTAGGTATTATTAACAAAATGTTTCAACAGTTAAGTAAGTTGGGAAAATGTTGGGCTAACCAGTGTTAAATAGCTTTGCTCTCGTAAGATTTCTTCAAGTCTTTTAACAAAATTTGGTACATTGTCCCTATCTAGGAGGCTGGTATAATCTGCAAAGTTTCTTTGAACTTATTTTTTAGAGCATTTGTTTGCTTGTTTGCTTGTTTTCCTCTATTCCAGAAAAAAATCTCATGGCTTCTTCAGCCTCACAGAAGGCACTCTAGAAAATTCATGGGTGGTCCCCAGACAGTCTGTTGTTGGTAAAGATGAAGTAGAAATTCAGATTCAATCTCATCCTATAACACATTTTTAGAGGAAAAACTTAAACTCTCGTATGTAATTGAAATTTCCAGTTATTTACTTTTTTCCATCTCTTTTCTACTCCCACAGCTATGAACCCGGACTGTGCCCTCCCCTGTTGTTGTTGTTCAGTTGCTAAGTCTTGTCTGACTCTTTGCAACCCCATGGACTGTAGCATGCCAGCCCTCCCTGTCCTTCACCAACTCAGGGAGTTTGTTCAGACCATGTCCATTGAGTTGGTGATGCCATACAACCATCTCATTCTTTGTCATCCCCTTTTCCTCCTACCTTCAATCTTTCCCAGCATCAGGGTCTTCTCCAATGCCCTCTCCTGACCTCAGTTCATTTGCTGAAGCTTAACACTGAATGTGACTATCTTTGGAGATTCAGTCTTTAAATAGGTAATTAAGGTAATGAGGTCATAAGAGTGAGATCCCAATCCAATACGACTGAGGTCTTCTTGGTAAGAAGAGGAAGAGACACCAGGGATGCGTGCTGCTGCTACTGCTGCTAAGTCGCTTCAGTCATGTCCGACTCTGTGCGACCCCATAGACGGCAGCCCACCAGGCTCCCCCGTCCCTGGGATTCTCCAGGCAAGAACACTGGAGTGGGTTGCCATTTCCTTCTCCAATGCATGAAAGTGAAAAGTGAAAGTGAAGTTGCTCAAACGTGTCCAACTTTTAGCATACCTACAGGGAAAAGGCCATGAGAGGGCAAAGTCAGAAGGCAGCCAAGGCAGCTGTCTGCAAGCCTAGGAGAGAGGCCTCAGGAGAAACCAAACCTCTTGACACTTTGAACTTGGACTTCTAGCCTCTAGAACTCTGAGAAACAAGCTTCTGTTGTTTACAAGTCACCCTACCTTTAATATTTTGTTATGGTAACCCCAGAAGACTAACATACAGACTGTACATGAAATCTTGATCTAGTTCCATCACTCTCTGGATTTTTCTTAGAGTAGGGGGAGATTTGAAGAAATGAGTGGAAGAAAACAGATGTTTGTTGAGTAACTGCTCTGTGATTGCATAATTCTTATTTTACTGATGAAGAAACCAGTACACACTGGTAAATAATAAAGCTGAGATGTGATTCCCAATCTGTCTGACTCTGAATAGTGTCCTGACTCCCAGTATGGCACATTCTCTTTCTGAAATCTTTATTTTTAAAATGTGAGTATCATGCTGTTCACTTATTCTGGGCCAGAGAAGAGAAATGATGTGCATAGGCCAGCCCTCAGAAATGACTGTTTTAGGCATTTCTCTTCATCCAGTGCTGTGGCCTGCTTTGTTCAATGAGAATTATTCATGAAGGCAATCACTGTCTTTCTTATCTGCCACAGAGGAAGTGTGGGCTGTGAATATGATCAGTAGAAGCCCATATTTATCACTCAACCATAAAGCCCTGGTCAGTATAATAATAGGCTTCCCAGGGAGCTCAGTGGGTTAAAAAAAAAAAAAAATCTGCCTGCCAATGCAGAAGACGTGAGTTTGATCCCAAGGTTGGAAAGATCCCTTGCAGGAGGAAATGGCAACCCACTCCAGTATTCTTGCTTGGGATATCCTATGGACAGAAGAGCCTGGTGGACGATAGTACATAGGGTTGCAAAGAGTCGTACATGACTGAGCAACTGAGTATGTACACATTATACAATATAAGTTCACTTTTAAGGACATTTCCAAATCTCAAATACCATCATGTTATTAACATTTTAATATCATTGTGTCCTATGTCTTTTATTTGGAGCAGATTTAAATGAAGACAGTGTCACCCTTAGCCCTGGGTAACCAGGGCCCCTGTCCTGGGCACTACTCCTTGGAGGATCTCATTCTGATTCTCCTCCTGTTGCACTCTCACCATAGGGCAAGGGGTCCAGGAGGCCAAGAGCCTGTGTCCATCCTGAACCTCTACCCTCTCCTTCTAGAACTTTCCTCACACACATTGAACCCCTGAACTTCTTGTGTTAATAGCCCCAAGCTGGCTTCCAGGCTTTTACCTTGGGGCTATCCTCCCCAAAACTGATCCTGTCTAACAACAAATTTTCAGTCTGACAAAATAGCCCAAGCAAATACTTTCAACAAAGGGTAGACAGGAACATCGTTTTGGGTTCTATAATAAGTTTACTCTGTCTAGAGAGGCTGTATATTAGGAAAGAATGGGGCCTGAATTTACATAGAAAAAAAGTAAGGAGGGTTTTGAGTGACAGCCTTCAGAGTTTGTATTTATTTTGCGGGAGAAGAGTAATGGTGAGGCCATCAGTATTAAAGGAGGATTCTCCAGGAGAAGTGTACAAGAACCAGAAGAACAACGTGTAAGGAGTTCTCACAGGTCAGTGGCTTATAATCAGCACCATCTTATCTCTGGGTATAGGAAATCCCCAGAACTCAAGAGATCACTATCTTAGCATTCTGATGTCACCAACTTCTTAAACATCTCTTTCACTGAATAGTACAGACATAGATACAAAGATGCAGAAACATATTTTGTTGCCTATTTTTTATAAACAATTTTTAGTGTTTGCATCCAATGCAGATGAATTTATGCCTATCTACCTGATGAAGATAATTTTTTCATTCAAAATATATCATCTGTTCAATGACAAGATAATCATTTTTTTTTAAATCAACCTCATTGTCTGCTCTTAATCTGATGTCAAGATATAAAGAGAGAAATACTAGACAAGGTTACTTTGAGATTTCATTAAATAACTACTCTGAACCAAGAGTCAATTCTCTGCATATTAAAAATGAAACATAATTACAGAAAGTGTCCTTATTGTTCAACAATCCTTTTACTTCAGAATAGTGCATAAAATGCAAATGTCTCTCTATAATTTACTGCATTAAATATTTATGCCCACAGCTCTCTACAGCACCCATAATGTCAATGGAGGTCTTTCCGTTCTTCTTTCCCATTTAAAATCCGACAGGACTGCAGCTCAGCTGAGTTCCCTCTACATTCAGTTCTTCACATATTGGATAGAGGAGCTACCAATAAAATCTCTTAGAGGACAAAGGGAATATTAAATATTTGACAATTCTAAAATACAGAATTCTAGGGTTATACGATCTCTAAACCTGGATCAGTCACAGATTTTGGCTTAGGATGTTTTAAGCTATCTATATCCTTTGACAAATTCCCAAATCATATGCAGTTAGAGAAGACCTGAGAGTAATGTCAGCTTAAGTAGGACACAAGGCAGCAAATTACCATAAAGCCAACAATCCAAAAAAGGATCTTTTTGCAGAAAGGAGGCCACAGGGACACGAACATATGTTAGCTTTACATTTTTCTCCTCCTACCGTCCTAGTCACAGTCATGCTGAATAGAGGCTGGCATAGAACAGAGATCTGTGGATTTAACTATTTGGGAAACTTGACCTAGGCAAAGGTTCTGCCATCGTCAAGGTGACACTAGGTATGCTATTTTACTTTCCCTGCTTCTATGAACTCATGTCTCAAATAAAAGATTTAGACTACAGCATTTCTAAGATGCCTTCTGAATCTGAAATTCAATGGAAAAAAAAAAAAAGAGTCCAAAATCATGCACTTGTTTTCCTCAGTTTAAAGTGAAATAGGGTTCATGTGCACTGAAATACATTACAAAAATGCTATTTGATGATAATGACCCACTATTGAAGAATAATATTCTTAAAATATGATCTTGGCTTGTTTTAAAGTGATTTTTCAAATTAATTAATGATACCTTAGTCTACAACAAAAGAGAGGAGGTCTTACATACAGAATATCCTTAGGTGCTACTGACAGCATGAAGAATCGCACAGCCAAAAATTGTGGAAGAAATGATGCCAAGTCCAATCAGAAGCAACAATGGGAAGAGCAGAATAAAGAAACCATGACTGTAATTTGAATTGCCCTTTATGAGATATTCAAGAGGATGTGGCCTTAATGAGCAGAACCGCTGCTCATTAAGGCCACTGGGAGAAAGTAGACCAGTTACCTACTGGATGCAAAACCTACCACGTTAACTTTTTCTGGTACAAGAAAGAAAAATGTGGAATTCTATTCATGCATCTACCATTTTTGTTTCTATTTTTTAAGTGATTAGGTCAGAATGACCCTTTGAACAATAGAAAAAATGAATGACTAGAAAGATCCAAGCCATACTCTGTTACCAGACATAGGAAGACTGGAAGGACTTTTATAATATAGAACATTTTTATGCGTCCTCAAGACTGAGTTAATGTGCACAGGAAATTACTATTAGACATTTGGGAAGTTCCTGTTACATGGGCTATTATCACGTTTTTAGAGAAATGGCCTGAATGTTGTTGGAAGATATAAAATCTGTACTAATAATGCAGTGCCTGGATTCATACGAGCAATTTGGAAACCAAGTACAGAGGGTTCATAGCTCTTAATGTCATGATCTTGGAAGTCTCGGCCACAGCATTTTACGGTATAAACCGAGTTGTCTTTGGGATTATGAGACCCTGGGTACCAGTTCAAACTAAGTCCCTAATTAACTGTGAGGCCTTGAGCAGATCACTTTCCCCTCTGAGCCTATTTGCTTGTCTTTAAATGAGGCATCTGAACTCAGGTTTGGGAGTTTATTGATAAACACAGAATACTCTCTATACTGCGGGTTTCAATCCTGCCTGCCTGTTGGACACTCTTGGAGGGACTTCAAAAAGTATCCATGCCTGGGCCACAATTAAATCATCACTGAGTGTGGGGCTAAGAATGTAATCATTTTTAAAAGCTCCCCAAGAGTTTTGAAAGTAAAGCTGGGGTTCAAAATCACTATTGTATACTTATCTGAATGTTTGTTTGTTTGTTTTTAAAGCATCATTTAATATACTTTCCATTATTCTTTTTGTAAGCTTCCCAGGTGACTCAGTAGTAAAGAATTGGCCTGTTGATATAGGAGATGCAGGTTCAGTCCCTGGGTAGGAAAGATCTCCTGGAGAAGGAAATGGCAGCCAACTCCAGTATTCTTCCCTGGATCATCCCATGGACAAAGGAACCTGGTGGGCTACAGTCCACGGGATTGCAAAAGGTCAGACATGACTAAGGGACTAAATGGCAACAGTAGCATTCTTTTGGAGACTAATTTGGTCCTTTATTTCTCCAGTGTCACCTATTTTGACTGAAAGCATTTTCATTATCCTTCTTTACCCAAGAGAAATGAAAAAGAGCTGGAAAAAAGACACATCTGCTTTATATTTATTAGAATTCTTTGGAAAAAAATTGTAGGTGGAGAAAAATATTTGATCACATCAAGTTTTTAGATGATTCCTATTGTTTTTTTTTAATATCTTTCTTCTGTCCTTTATTTCCTTTTCTTTCTCTCTTTCTCCCTTTCAGTTATGATTATTTCCTATCTTTATAAATAAGGAAAGATTGAATTGCCAAAGCTAACAACACATACAAGCAACCAGCGAGTGGGTGAGAATTTGTTGCTGAATTTTTATTCCTTTACTTGACTTTTTCAGCTAGGCTCCCTTATAAATGACACAGAAACCAGCAATTTAAGGAATGCAACCAACTTTTTTATATCACCCGCCGAACAATATTAAGATTAAAAAGTCATCCATCGAAGATATCCAAAACCATCATAACTTATTTCTCAGTGTTGTCTGTTTTCTATGATTTTTTTTTTAAGATCAGAGTTCCTTTTTTTATTTTTGAAGGAGATACAAGCTTTTTCACTAGTAGGTGGGAGATGTGTGGGTAGCTGAATATATGCACAGGTGCAAATGACTTTAATTAAGACTCAAATCATTTTAACAGGCAGATGGAAAAATGCTTCAGTCTTCTTTTAAAGTAACAGAGGCATTCAGGCACTAAAAATATTAATGCATGGGAAGAAAAAAATATAATTTCTATTCTTCCTAAAAGGTATAATTCTGAAAATACATTCATAAATATTTCTGAAGCAAACATTAGATGGTATGAAGAATAATCTCTTCATCAAAAAACATAATAATTAATTTCTATCAAAATAAATGCAAAAGAGTATTGTTGAAACCACAGCTACTAACAGCCATATTTGTGGGATTAAAGGATTTATCTCTTAAAGTTTCATAAGAAAAGCATGGTAGGAATAGCAATTTTTTAAGGATAATATAAGATGGATACAGAAATGAATGTATATTGTACATTCTTGATTTTAAATCACAGAGTCTTTAAATAAACACACAGAGAGAAATTGTGTTTGCAAAACGTTGAATAATCTTGCATTGTATTCTTGGGGAAAATATACATATAAATTTGAAAAGAGAAAAAAAAACTTGTTTGGGGACATTATCAGTTATCTAAGTTTGATTTCCCTCCCTAAAACATTATTTTTAATGTAGTTAGTTAAGAAGATGAAATAATGCTAGAAGTAAACTAGTAGAAATATACGTAAATGTTGCTTTCTTAATATTTAGAGGACACAGAAAAAAGCTGAAATTCTTTTCAGATTATTTTTCTACACAACATTAAATCTTTGCTCAAGTAATTAATGCTTTGAAACTGTGGTGTTGGAGAAGACTCTTGAGAGTCTCTTGGACTGCAAGGAGATCAAACCAGTCAATCCTAAAGGAAATCAGTCCTGAATATTGATTGGATGGTGAAGCTGAAGCTGAAGTTCCAATACTTTGGCCACCTGATGTGAAGAACTGACTCATTGGAAAAGACCCTGATGCTGGGAAAAACTGAAGGCAGGAGGAGAAGGGGTCGACAGAGGCTGAGATGGTTGGATGGCATCACTGACTCAATGGACATGAGTTTGAGCAAGCTCTGGAAGTTGGTGATGGATGGGGAAGCTTGGTGTGCTGTAGTCCATGGGGTTGCAAAGAGTTGGACATGACTGAGTGACTGAACTGAACTGAATTGAACCTCTTTGTATTTTAGTTTGTCTGTTATATGTAATTAAATAAGATTATTTTTAAGAGCCAGCAAATTTTTTATTGAGTACCTACTGTGTGATTCATGGTCTAACAACAAGAGTAGAAAATCAGTGATTTTCTTCTCCATTTGTTCTTTTTGAAGCTAAAACAAGTAAGATACAAAAATTCTTCTCTGGAATTTTCCTGTGGCAACATCATTGCATTTCTCAGTTTCTCTCTTTCCCTCTCTTCCTTTCTCTCCCCCCCATTCCTTCCTTGTTTCTTTCCTTCCTTCCTTCCCTAACTCCCTTTCTTTCTATTTTGTTCCAGTTTCAGCCAGTCTAATTGGTTGGTGCAAAAATAATTGTGGTTTTGCATTGTTGTACCTTGCAGTTTGATACTATGCTTAAATAAACTTGGTTATTTTATATCAATTTAATGCATATTTCTTGCTTTTTTTGTTAATGACTTATTACTTGCTGTTTATTTTATATTTATTTTAGACTGTAGAAATTATGTTAGACAAAAAGCAAATTCAAGTGGTTTTCTTATTCAGGTTCAAAATGGGTCTTAAAGCAGCAAAGACAATTTGCAACATTAACAACACATTTGGCCCAGGAACTGCTAATGAGCACACAGTGCAGTGGTGGTTCAAGAAGTTTTGCCTAGGAGACAAGAGTCTTGAAGATGAGGAGCATATTGGCTGGCCGTTAGAAGTTGACAATGACTAACTGAGAGCAATGATCGAAGCTGATCCTCTTACAGCTACATGAAAAGTTGCTAAAGAGCTCAATTTTGATCATTCTGTGGTCACTCGGCATTTGAAGCAAGTTGGAAAGGTGAAAAAGTTCAATAAATGGGTGCCTCATAAACTGACTGCAAATCAAAAAAAGTGTTGTTTTGAAGCATCATCTTCTCTTATTCTATGCAACAAGGACAAACCATTTCCCAACTGGATTGTGACTTGCAACAGAAAGTGGACTGTATATGACAAATGGCTCAGTGGCTGGACCAAGAAGATGCTCCAAAGCCCTTCCCAAAGTCAAATTTACAAGAAAAAAAATGATCACGATCACTGTTTGGTGGTCTTCTGCTGGTCTGATGCACTACAGCTTTCTGAATCCCAGTGAAACATTAACACCTTGAGAAGTATGCTCAGCAAATCAATGCGATTCACTGAAAACTGCAATGCTGGCAGCTGGCGCTGGTCAACAGAATGGGCCCAGTTCTTCTCCAGGACAACACCTGACCACACATAGCACAACCAACACTTCAAAAGTTGAATGAATTGGGCTACAAAGTTTTACTTCATCTGCCATATTCACTTGACCTCTCACCAGCTGACTTAGCACTTCTTTGAGCATCACGACTTTTTGCAGTAAAAACTGTGTCCACAACCAGCAGGAAGCATAAAATGCTTTCCAAGACTTTGTCGAATCCCAAAGCATGGATTTTTATGCTGTAGGAGTAAACAAACTTATTTCTCTTTGGAAAAAAAGTGTTGATTGTAATGGTTCCTACTTTGATCAATTAAGATGTGTTTGAGCCTAGTTATAATGGTTTATAATTCACAATCAGAAACTGCAGTTACTTTTGTACCAACTTGAGTTCCTTGGACTGCAAGGAGATCCAACCAGTCCATTCTGAAGGAGATCAGCCCTGGGATTTCTTTGGAAGGAATGATGCTAAAGCTGAAACTCCAGTACTTTGGCCACCTCATGCGAGGAGTTGACTCATTGGAAAAGACTCTGATTTCCAGTCGGACATGAGTCTGAGTGAACTCTGGGAGTTGGTGATGGACAGGGAGGCCTGGCATGCTGCGATTCATAGGGTCGCAGAGTCGGACAACTGAGCAACTGAACTGATAGTAACCAGTCCCTCATAGGACCAGCCCTTGTGGCTCTATGATTGCAAGACACCTTCAGTCAAAAACCATCATGAAACCTTGAAGAAAAACAAAGTTTATTGCTCACAGGTCCCTAAAAGTGCATGGCAGAGTGTAGGGGCTAAGTTGCTATGGTTGTGTCTGACTCTACCCTATGGACCGTAGCCCACCAGGCTCCTCTGTCCATGGAATTCTCCAGGTAAGAATACTGGAGGGGGTTGTCGTGCCCTCCTCCAGGGGATCTTCTGACCTAAAATCGAATCCTCATCTTTTATGTGTCCTCCTTTGGCAGGTGGGCTCTTTATCCACTGAGCCACCTGGGAAGCCCTATGGTACCACACACACACAAAAGAAAAATCACCAGTTTAGGGTTGAGAGTGGAGCCTAGGGTTTTATGGGCTCACTCTTTATTAGTGAATTTAAAGCATAGCAGCTACAGGAATTTGAAGCCCAGGGAGAGAGAAAACAAGTGGGTCTAAACAGTCAGTTATGAAATCAACCAAGATCTCTAAAACAAAGGAACTTGGAGGCAGTGGGAGTGTCTGGCTCTTCAGTCCTGTGGCCAGCCATACGTTTATTCAAGATAGACATCTTTGAATTGGGTACCTCTGCCCTCAATGCTTAAGTCAGTTACCTGTCCCCTTTTCTCAACTCTGGTCAACATCTTCACACACTTTCACATAAACATACATATGAATCATGTGTGAACTCCTTAATCACAGAGTACCTCAGGAACAGAAGTGCCTTTCTCATTTTTGTGAATTAAATTTAAAAATTCTTAAACCTGGGGGTCATTCCTTTTTTCTGATGTTACCAATACTCTTCATTACTGTGATACTAGTTGTCTAAGTTATTTAGTAGAAGAATTTTTGAGCCAAAACCAATCTGAATGATTAATAAGGCCTCAGGGAATTCCAGTATCCATTGTTCTGGGTTAGACTCATAAGTAAAAAAAAAAAAGGATTAGGAGGAGGATAAGGAGAGAGCAATATTTGCAACACTAGATTCTTTAGAGAAGGCCAGGATTATGCCTCAAACAAAACCCACTTATCTCCTGAGGGTCA
Organism: Neotragus moschatus; assembly: GCA_006410615.1. Lineage (NCBI taxonomy): Eukaryota > Metazoa > Chordata > Mammalia > Artiodactyla > Bovidae > Neotragus > Neotragus moschatus. The sequence continues at coordinate 269,578 of SJYA01000257.1, forward strand.
CCAGAGCCGGTCCACTGGAGTGAATCCAGAGTGCCCAGGCCTTTATGACCTTTAGAACCTAAAGAACTGTTGTGGCATAAGCCAGGAGGGTCAGGATGTACAATGTAGGGCAAGGGAGAAAGAGAAACTGAGCCTTTTTCTAAAATGTTCAGTTCTAAATGCTTGGTTCTAATATTTATGTCTTTGTAACAATATGTTGTTTATTTATTTGGCTGTGCCAGGTCTTAGTTGCAGCGTGTGGGATCTAGTTCTCCAACCAGCGATTGAACCCAGGCCCCCTGCATTGGAAGTGGGAAGTTTTAATCACTGAACCACCAGGGAAGTCCCCAAAATGTGGTTTTGATAGCCAAGACTCTGCTCAAAAAGAACCCTCTCCCTTAATAAAGGGGTCCCTCATCTTTATTTGAATTATTAGATTTTATTGTTCAACACTTGGGGAAGGGCATAGCAACCCACTCCAGTATTCTTGCCCGGAGAATCCCAGGGTTGAGCAGCCTGGCGGGCTACAGTTCATAAGGTCACAAAGAGATGGACATGACGGAACGATGAGCAGGCAGGCATTGTCTGACACTTCAAAATAGACATGCCAGCACCTGGAATAGTGCCTGGCACAGAGTAGCTGTTTCATAAGCATTAACTGAATGAATGAAAGACTGAGTGAATATGTATACATGGTTAAAACACTATACATTAATAGCACTGAAAAGAATGAAATACTTAGGAATAAATTTAACCAAGGAAGTAAAAGATATGTACACTGAACACTACTTCTTTCATTAATTTTACTAGCTCACTCCACTTTAGCTTAGTATTCTAGCTTAGAATTCTGGAATTTATGTGAAGCCAGCCAACCCTCCACTTCCATCAGGTTGCACAGTGACCCCTCCTGTGGCTTCATGTTAGTACTTGGCAGGAACTTATCTGATCTTTCATAGAAGTCCCTCTCCAGATGGGACTATTCCATACCCTTCTTCCATACCCCAAGGGACTATTGATCCTCTGCCTAGCTGGTTTCATTCCTGTTACTATTTCATGCCCTACAATTCAGATCCTTAACATTCTAGTCTTCAAAAAGGTTTGTCACATACCCTGGATTCTTACTTTCAAAACTGAAACATAGGGGTCTGAAGACCTTATTCTGGTGGATTCGATTTTGCTTTTCTGTGGATTATATTTGAGTGCAAGTGGGGGCCTTTTAGACCTTTCTTTCCCTTCCTCAGTCCCAGATCTACAGGTTTCTGCTAATTTGAAGCCACTATAGACGTATCTGAAACAGGAGCTCAAAACCTCCCAGGGGCACAAAATGCAGGTCTGGCTCCACTTCTCTGACTCAATAGCTTCCACGGTCCTCTCTATTCTTAGAAGGACTTTTAAAATGAATAAAAAAGGAGAGAATGCTGAAGCCCAAGGAAACATACATTTTACACCAACCCGGATGATGAGCGCCTGGCCTCCTTAAATATCAGCTACTCACGAGTCTCTTTAAGTCATCCATTGATTTCACATGGAAGTAGGTCAGGACTGCTTTTAACTAGAGGAGCCTCACGCTGCAGGTTTCATTTAGCTATGTGGAGGGAATATTAAAAGTTGATGTGAAAAGCAAACCTCTGCTTAATTAGCATCTGGATAAAGACTTTACTAGGGAAGCCACACAAGTTAATATAAATTGAGAAAATCGACACTGAAGTCTTTCGACAGCTATTTTTGTGTCTGTAGCCTTTCATTTATGAGAAGTATAGGGATGGTCACCTCATGCTCTGCCTACTGATGTGAATTTAGGGGGTTGGCATTATTCCTCTATCTGTGGTTGCACACATGTTTTTATACAAAATTTGTATTTCTTATTGCTTTTATTCTGATTTTTTTTTTCCAAATGCTAACCTTCAAATCCGTTTGCATGTTGACCAATCACTTTAGAAGGAAAAGAGATTCTTTCTGAATCTGCTTAGAAACAACACTTCACATATTACCCTGCGAACAGTCTAAATAATTTTTTTTATATTCAACACTTTGAGTCTTTGGCTTCTACTCATTTATTGGTTAATATTAATACTTATACTTTTTTGGAAGCAAGATTTTTCATTTTAAATTCATAACCAGGAGAAAAAAAATATTCATTACATTCGAAAAACACATCCACAACCCAGTTATACTGAATTTTTGCCTTTGCGAAGAAATCATCTCTCACAATCATGTTGCCATGTTTCTCTGCCCTTGTTTCAATGAGGAAGAGCTCTTTGTTCTCAGCACTGTTCTTTCTTGGGTCAGGGTAACTGTACTCTCTCAGGTGTGATGTCTCTCCACCCTCCAGGCTTAGATATCATCTGGCAACCCTGAGACAACTTGCCTCCAGAGGGAACATTCTGCCGACTGCTACATGCTCCTTTACGGCAGGTGTGGGATCCACTTAAGATGTCAGATCCTTTACCCAAACCGAACTGAAGAGAGTTGTGGGAACAGAGTGGACTGCCTAAAAATTTAATTCGTTTTGACCTTGCTGCATTTTTTTTTGTATAAAATATTTATTTTCCCCCAGATATTTAAAAACCAAACAATCAGCCCTTAGAGCTCCACAGCTATTTATATTTTACGAAGTCTTTTCTAGAACACAATTTTTCTTTCATTTTACACAATGATCCTCTGAGGTGAATATGAAAAATTCTGGGTGAATACTGGGAGGATTTGACTTGCCCTGAAAGAACAACTGTTCAGTGATAGATTCATCTTTTGACTCCATATCTGATTCCAATCTCTTTTCCATTTATATACATTAAGTGATCCCCCTCCCATCTACCTGGCATTATACCAAGATGGCTTTTTAAGTTGGTCAAACAAAAGGATTTTTAAGAACAAACAAAAGTATAGAAATGAAGATTCATTCTAAAACTCCTTATCATCTTCTGGAAATTAGATAATAAATATGCTCACTTCCCTGGTGGTTCAGATGGTAAAGAATCTGCCTTCAGTGCAAGAAACACAGGTTTCATCCCTGGGTCGGGAAGATCCCCTGCAGAAGGGAATGGCAACCCACTAGAGTATTCTTGCTTGGAGAATCCAATGGACAGAGGAGCCTGGCGGGCTATAGCCCATGGGGTTGCAAAGAGTAGGACGCAACTTAGCACACAGCACACGCATCGTCTTTCCCTTCAAAAATGAATCATTCAATTGCAGAGATTGGACACAGATTCATTCAATTTAGCCAGTCATTTGATCATTCAAGGAACATGTATTGACAAAAATGTCCTCTGTGCCAGAAAATGTGCTAATTGTTCAGGTGCTGGGGAAAAAAAAGACTTACCACTATGTCCTGACGATTTAGTTGAAATGGCAAAAAGGAAGCGGAATGGACAGAGTTCAAAATTAATTGTTAATACGGACATCATATTGCATGAGAACGAAGAATGCCCTCAGATGGAGGAATTAAGAGTATCAAATGTTCTGTGATGTTTCCCTGTCCAAAAGAGGAAAAGTCCAGAGCCAGTGGCCAGTGAGGAAGCCCTTAGTGACTCTGGAGTGAGCGGAAGAGGAAGCCAGTTTGTAGGAAATGAAAGATGGGATGGGAGAAGGAAATGAAGGCAGCAAGTAAACATTCACTTGAATGTCTTGGCCATGAAAAGGAAATGGAGTATCATGGCTAGGGGTAGAATATAGCTGCTTTTTCTGAAACATAGCTGGACAATTTTATTATCATTTATATTCAATGGTCACAAACAAAGCATGGTCTAGAAGTCAAAGTGAGTTTTGCAGGCTTCGAGTGAGATTAGCAATCAATCAAAGATGGACGACTCTCAGGCAATCTGTTTTAATTTCTTAGATTTGAAAGTTCTTTTGTGCAAAAGCTTGGTCACATTTCTTTGACAAAAGGCTTTCATCATTTTGACAGAGTTCTCTTGTCCTTAATCATAAGTAGTTAATAACTTATCAATCAAAAAATGAAAGAGGTAACTTTGAGATTCAGAATCTGATAATGTAAAGAGAATAATGCTTTGTTTCAGCTCTGACTCTTCTGTTGGGGGCTCCTAACATCTAAAACTTTTCCCAGTTTCCAAGTTCCTAGAAATATTGATTTCATATTTGTGTCATGAGAACAGAGACCACTTTAGAATTACCCACCCATAGCGACATGGGTGGATCTAGGATTGGACAATACACGGATACCCCCAATCTTTACTTTATGATTCTATAGTTTTACTATCCTTTTTCTTTCTCAATTTAATTATATCAGTTCCATCTGTAACAAGGGCACAGATGAAAAATATTTTAAAAAATGATATATTTTTGAATGTAACTGAAATTTGACCAGAAGAAAATCTGGGGAAAGTATTCTTTCTACCTTCAATTGTTACAAGACTATTCCAGACTTCTGTTTTTGAATTTTCTCCTTTCAGTTCATGTGTTCAGGGTATATCTGGCCAGACAGGATATTCTGCTCCCAAATCCATGTTACTAATCCTCCCTCCTCCCCTCTTAGATTCTTTATGGCATTTTTACTCCTTTCATTTGGGAATAGCAATAGCCCAGATTCTTCAGTTGATTGGTTATTCTACCATGAGTGGAACATTTAATTAACCCAGCTCCCATCAACTAACAACAATAATGAGTTTGCTTCAGCCGAGAAACACCATGCGCCACTACAGACACTTCATTAAATTCAGAATTGCCATCCATTCATTGAATTCTGAAAATCAATCTTTCTGAAAATTTAAAAAAAAGCTTTTCAAATATTTTATAATTTAAACAAATTCTTACCTGGAAACACACTCATTTAAGACCAGTGGTCCCATAATAATAACTCCCTGGGTTTATGCAGTGCTTTTTCACCGAGGGGGTAAAATGACTTAGCTGAATGTGTTCTTACTCCCTTTACTATCTGAGTTCAATAATGCATAATGTTAAGCAGATTCGAATTCCTTCTTTAAGATGTTAGTCTCTGTTATTTCTTCATGAAAAATGCATCTCTCTATCTTCAACTGTTGAGAAATGATCAGTTTTTCTCAGCTATCCATTTGTACAGGAACTGGTGATGATCTGACATCTACAAAATGACCCACATTTAAATGCTTTATGGCTATAATCTTTATATCTTTCTCCTAATAAATCTGCCTAGAATGAAATGGGCATTCTTTTAAATAGGATATTTAAGTGCAGAAGCAATGAATTTAGCATTTAGCATAGTTCCTTTTTGGCTGAATGACTATATTGATTTCAGTGTGGAATTTTCTAAGTCATAGGACCTGATTTTTTTCTCTCTTTCTTTTACTTTATAGTCAAACATTTCTCTCAGGGCTTTTGTTTCTTCAATAGCTCTCTCAAGTCACTATGCCTATTATTTCAACAAGTTCAATAAATACTTAAACTGTATCAACTTTGGGAAAGATTGCATTGAGCCAAGTGCTACATGAAACAAAATGATGAAAAGGTATGGTCCTTGATCTCCCTAGCCATATGTCTTAACGGGGAATAAAACAGAAAAAAAAGCAACTTTACAATAGGTCAGAATAAGACATATACCATTACAGATGTATAGAGCCAGGGCTCCCAGAATTGAAAGAGAGATTATTTCTAGACAATAGCATAAGAAAAAGTCAATGAAGATGCAAGCCATGATCTAAGCATTAGACTTTGTTTTATGGAGTTACTGGAGGAATCCTTTCCTCAAGAGAAAATAGCATCAGAAAGAAAGCTTCAGAGGCAGGAAGTGGTCATTTGTTTGGGGATCTACAGCTCATTCAATAATCCACAGATGTATCAAACAGCAGAGCCCAAAGAGATTCACAGTTTGGGCACTTAATAGTCTTATCTGAAAAGTGAGAAAACTAAGGCATTAAGAGATGAACTGATTGATTCAAAGTGTCAAAGCATCTTAAATGGTTCAGCCAAGAAGAAAACTATCTCTTATGATGTCCAGGCCCTGCCAAGCCTTCTAGGTCATATGAAAATGTAGGACACATGTGAGGAACTATGTGACTGATAAGAAACCCTTATTTATTGCTGCTATTGTTTAGTTGCTAAATCATGTCCAANTCAAAGCATCTTAAATGGTTCAGCCAAGAAGAAAACTATCTCTTATGATGTCCAGGCCCTGCCAAGCCTTCTAGGTCATATGAAAATGTAGGACACATGTGAGGAACTATGTGACTGATAAGAAACCCTTATTTATTGCTGCTGTTGTTTAGTTGCTAAATCATGTCCAACTCTTTGTGACCCCATGGGCTGCAGCATGGGCTACAGCTAGCTCCTCCGTCCATCTCCTGGAATTTCCCTGAATTCATGTCCACTGAGTTGGTGATGCTATCGAGCCATCTGTTGCCTGCTTTTCCTTTTGCCCTCAGTCTTTCCCAATATCAGGATCTTTTCCAAGCTCTTCACATCAGGTGGCCAAACTATTGGTGCTTCAGCAACAGTCCTTCCAATGAATATTCACTCTACTTTTACCTACCATTTAATTTCTCATAGATGTCAAACTGTCGAAAACACATGATATCCAATACAAATCAGAAACTGAATTTTCTGTTTGAGATAATTCAACAGAAGAAAAGGAAATCAGTCATAGTATACTGAATACAAACTAAGGAAATCCTGGTTAAAAAAAAATAGACTAGATTAGCTTTATGTCTGAATTGAAAATGTTTCTGCATTTTTTAAGCCTAAAGCAGGGAGGGTTCTTCTTAATGGAGAGAATTGCTGATTAAACTGCTGACAAGAAATTGCACTTAAAGATTCAGCAGCCAGAGAACATAAACACAGGGAATAAACATGTCTGGCTGCATCAGTCAAAGACAGCTGCAGTCTACTCCCAGAAAGGTGAGCAATTATTTATGAAATTATGTCTTCTTCAGTGATTCTATGTTGCAATCCTAAGAGAAACTGAATGAGGAAAACAGATAGTGTCATGGTCCCAATTAGCCAAGGAGTCACATGCATTTTCAAAATAAAGGGATTTTACTTATGCATTATTTAACCTCATCATCTTGGAAAAAAATGTTTAGCTTTAAAAAATAATAATAATTAAATAGGCCAGTGTGTTCTTGAAGAACTGCATGTGTGTGTGTGTGTGTGTTTAAAGATTGGTGTCTGATTCTGCCAAGTACACATTAACATAAATCTGAAGAGAAAAGAAGTCAAGCCAAGAAACATTTTACAAGGGCCTCTTCAGGAGATTTTGTTTGTTTGTTTCACTGGATCATTTTCTAGGTGAGTGATGCTAAGGCTCTCATTGCCTTTGGGCATTGGCTGATTTTTTTTTTGTTGTTGTTAATCCATGGAATGTTTTTTTTCCCTCTTGGGGCAGCCTTGAGCCACCAAGATACTGCTTAGTTATGGGCAAGTTGCAAGAAGTGTGGGCAAAAGCCCTATATTCCTGGAAGATGAATCATCTAGTTGGTAGCTCAGTACTATAAACCCCTCAGCCCAAAGAAACATGCCCAAACATACCTAAGTTATGCTTAAAGGCATTGAGATGAGTGTTCATGGTCTCTCTGCCAGGCCATTTAGGTGACTATGAGGCCCACTGGGCAGACCAGAGTCCTTCAGGGACAGCTGAGAGGCCTGAGGTCCAGAAAATCCCTTCAGAGTGACTGCTGCTGCTGCTGCTGCTAAATCTCTTCAGTCATGTCCGACTCTGTGTGACCCCATAGAAGGCAGCCCACCAGGCTCCCCCGTCCCTGGGATTCTCCAGGCAAGAACACTGGAGTGGGTTGCCATTTCTTTTTCCAATGCATGAAAATGAAAAGTGAAAGTGAAGTCGCTCAGCTGTGTCCGACTCTTAACGACCCCATGGACTGCAGCCTACCAGGCTCCTCCGTCCGTGGGATTTTCCAGGCAAGAGTACTGGAGTGGGGGGCCATTGCCTTCTTCATCAGAGTGACTAGGATAATCCAAAGTGAATTTTGGAGGGTCCTGAAAAGGTTTTCCTCTCCCTTCCTAAACTGCTGACAAATATGAAGCAGTCCATGTCATTTAGGTATAGATCCAGCTTTATCTTATCCACCAGATAACTCTGGGAGCAACAGCAGTATGAGACATTAGAGTTTTTGATGGTAACTGGTGTATTTTAAGGAAATTGGATGGGTAAGTAATTGGGGAGACTGACAAGTATAGATAAAGTATCATTAAGACCAGAAGCTCTGAGGCCAAATAATCTGGATTCAAGTCTTAGATTTACTCCCTGTGTGAATCTGCGTAAGCTATGCCTCAGTTTCTCCTATCTTTAAAATGGCAGTATTAATATCACCTACCTCCAAGTACTGCAGTGAAGGTGGAATACAAGTAAAACGCTTGGAACTCTGTATGGCGTAGGGGCAATGGCATAAAAGCAAGTCCGTCCTGCTCTTGTTTTGGAAGCATTCTGAAGGGAAAGATTAGGGCTGCATTCTTTCCCCGAGTCCTCAACACTACTTCTCAGATGAATTGCATTGGGCTTAGTTCATGTTGAAATCATTTCTGAGGCAAGCCTGTTTGAGGCAGAAACATTTCCCAAGAAGCTCATCACCTCATTTCCCCATTAATATTGTTAGCTCTTACTGAGATGCTTGGCCCAGTTATGACAGGCAGACCTCCTCCTTGCATTCATCATCCCCTCCAGTGTCCCAGAAGGAAGACCCCCATTCTCTTGTACTGCTCTCCTACATTGGCTGGACCGTGGCCTGGGGAACCTCCCTAGATAGCACACCCTCGCTGGGTATCACGGCTCCATCTGTGGGTACCATTCTGCTCTGTCTAGTTCTCCCCCTTGAATGGTCTAGATCCATCTAAACAGACCTCCGGGGTGAAGACTGCTGTTGGCCTGAGTCTCAAATTCTCCTGACTGTCTAACCAATAGAAACAACTCCTTCCTGAAGCAGTTCTTAATAGTGGTTCTCAAATTTAAGAGTCAAGAAATTCGGATGAAGGAAATGACACATACAGATGAACTTATTTGCAAAGGAGAAATAGAGATACAGATGTAGAGAACAAACTTATGGATACCAAGAAGGGGAAGAAAGGGATGGGGTGAACTGAGAGATTGGGATTGACATATATACACTGCGACAAAATAGATATCTAGTGAAAACATATGACATAGCACAAGGAACTCTACTCAATGCTCTACGGTGATTTAAATGCAAAGGAAATCTTAAAAAGAGGGAATGCATGTATACATACAGCTTATGCACTTTGCTGTACACAGAAATTAACACAACATTGTAAAGCAACTATACTGCAATAAAAATTTTTAAAAAAAGAAGACAGAAAGAAATGACACATACCTGGCAAGACTAAGAAGGTTTTAAGAACAAAGACGGATATTTTTCACACATCGTGCACTACCTAATACAATCTTAAACTCTCAAGGTCTCCAGAAGAAAGGGAGGTGGTGAAATTGTTTTCCCTGCTGATTCAATCAAATGACCCTGACTGCCTTTTTTTTTTTTTGCAAGCTGTCAACTAATCAGTAACTCACTTAAGGAAAGAAAAACAATATTCACTCATTTCATGTTATCTGAATGTTACTTCTCCCTTCCTCACTGTCTTTTTTTGCAAGCTGTCAACTAATCAGTAACTCACTTAAGGAAAGAAAAACAATATTCACTCATTTCATGTTATCTGAATTTTACTTCTCCCTTCCTCCTTTCCTTTTCCATTCCTGTGTTTATTAGAAAGCAAACTCAAAGTATTAATGTATTACAGGTTTCTCTTGCACACAAGTAAACAGTGTTGCTAATATTTAGCCATATACCCCTGGGTTATTGTTGGATATTAGCCATAAATATTCCCAGAGAAGGGAATGGCAACCCATTCCAGTATTCTTGTCTGGAGAATCCCATGGACAGAGGAGCCTGGAGAGCTACAGTCTATGAGGTTGCAAATAGCTAGACATGACTGAAGTGACTTAGCGCGCATATACAGCCATAAACATTACTGAGGAATACCAAAAAGTCAAAATCACGGGCCCAAGCTCCAAAATTTTTCATTGAATAAGTCAATTTATGATAAAGCCCAGGAATCTGGATTTTTAATAACAGGCAGGTGAAAATAACGCAGGAGGTCCTTTGTCCATTGTACTTTGAACAACCTAAGGATATTCCTGGGAGCACGTCTCCACAGTCCTGGCCTGAGGACATCATCATAACCCAGAGGAGGGTGCAATTTTCCTCTGAGCTGCTAGAAGGAGTCTTGCTAAGGCAGAAACCAGTTTGCGGCCACAGTGTGGGACTCTAAGAAGAAGGGCAAATCAATAAACAGGAAGAAAAGAACCTGACAAGGATTGTCAAGTTTAGATTAAGAAGTTTAGCAGAACCTATAGGCTTTGATCTTGCCAGAGCTTCTGGATTTCTCCTTGTTATATCCTCAGATATCTCTTCAGCTGTTCTGCTTGCATGCTCAGTCGCTTCAGCTGGGTCCAACTCTTTGCAACCCCGTGGACTGTAGCCCACCAGGCTCCTCTGTCCATGGGATTCTCGAGGCAAGAATACAGAGTGGGTTGCTATGCCCTCCTCCAGGGGGTTCTTCCTGATCCAAGGATTGAACCCACTTCCCTTATGTTTCCTGTATTGGCTGGTGGGTTCTCTACCACTCCTAAATGCCTTTGGAGCATCTGCATGTTCCAGAGGTTCCAGGTTTCACCCTTCAACACTGGCCAGGTAGCTTCTAGTCACCATGCAAGTGGAAGTTCTGCTTACAGTCAGCATGCTGGGCAGTGGGCAGTAACAGGCTGAAGGCTCACCCATTCCCCACAGTAAATGCAAGATTCAGCCTCCAGGGTTCTCTTCCCCACCCTTCCCCTCAGCTTCTCTGTCCAACCCACTCTTTGTCAGTCTATACTTTCATAGGAAAAACAGGAGGGAAAAATAAAGTCCTTAGCTAGTGTGCTTGCCAGATTTTATTAGGAAAAAATATTACCAATGGGCTAAACAAAATGTGTAAGTTAACATTAGTTTCATGTTTCCCAGGACAGCTGAGTTCTCAGAAAGTGGACACCCCTGACCATCTCAGACATGAGTCTGAGAACTTCATGCAAGACTAAGCAAATGGACTCATGTGGCCTTTGAAAGTAAAGGTGACAAAGTCCCTACACTGCAGATCAAACACTTAAGTTTGATGAGAGGCTCCACAGACAAGTTTGGATATCTGGTTTCTTGGTCCAAAACTGATTAATGATGTGGTAATACAATGAAGAAATGTGCAAAAGGAAAAGAGGGAAGAAGGGGAGGAGAGGAGAGGCGAGATGCATCAATAAAACTACCTGCAAGCCAGAGGAGGCAGGAAAACCACAAGAGACAGACAGAAGAATTTAAGTGAATTTAAATAGTAGCATTATAGAGGACTAGTGTGCTCTACGACCTCAAATAGCCCCACTGGAGGAGACCTCAGAATCACAGTTAATCTATCAATACTGTCACTGATACTACAAATGACAGAACAATGATGGCCACCCCCGTGTGAGGCCTCCCTTGTTCAAGTCATCCTGCTGGACACGTCTCAAGTGTTAGCACGTCACACACAATGATGATCACAACAGTGACCCTGAATCATAAACACCCTGATATTCGTATACCCTTCCTTTTTCTTTAAAATGGGATACTATACACATACAACCTTCCAGAATCATTGTTTTTCTAATTTAAAATTATTTTTTAATTAAATAAGAGTCAACTGGATCAGTTGCTCTACCTGCAATGCCTAATATTTTGAGAATCACTTGACCTTGAGCTACTTAAACAATGAAAAAGGCATGTGTATGGGAGGTGGAGGGCATGGGGTACTTTCTTGGTTTTATTTTGTTTGTTTGATGGTTTGGGGTTGCTGTTGTTTAAGAAAGTAAGTGGAAAGGCAAAACTTACGTCTCATTCCCAACTGTGTGTCATCAGACCCAAAGGACATAAGTATATCTGTAATTGTAAATATGTAACATAACATCCAAAAGTCTTAAAAGGGAGTCTTATTAAAGGGGTGGGAAAATATATATGAACAGATTGATATCGGATTGATTACCCACCCAGTTTGACTCCTGGCTCAGGAAGCTCCACTGGAGAAGGTATAGGCTACCCACTCCAATATTCTTGGGCTTCCCTTATGGCTCAGCTGGTAAAGAGTCCACTTGCAATGCTGGAGACCTGGGTGCGATCCTTGGGTTGGGAAGATCACCTGGAGAAGGGAAAGGTTACCCACTCCCGTATTCTGGCCTGGAGAATTTCATGGACTCTATAGTCCATAGCGTCACAAAGGGTCAGACATGACTGGGTGACTTTTGCTTTCACAGGCTCCCCCGGTGGTGGTAGTGGTAAAGAACCCACTTGCAAATGCAGGAGACATGAGAGACATGGGTTCGAGCCCTGTGTCAGGAAGATTCCCTGGGGGAGGGCATGGCAACCTAGTCTAGTATTCTTGCCTAGAGAATCCTATGGACAGAGGAGCCTGATGGGCTAAGGTCTGTAAGGTCACAAAGAGTTGAATGTGACTGAAGCAGCTTGGCACTCATGCAACAACACCAGAAGAATGAGCTTGCATCTTTCTTTTTCTTTGATCTTTTGTTGACCCTACTGTGTTCTTGTGTTTCTTCTCTGGTTTTCTGTGTACTCTGTATGTGCTTCATTGGTTGGCACTGGTATTTGTTTATACGACCACTTGACTTGATGTGTGCATTTTCTGTGTATGCTTCTTGGTGCCTCAGTATTTCTAATTTATTCCTTCTCTTTGCTGTTTCATGTTTCTATTTTTTTCTTTAAAGTTTCTCTTTACACTTTTCCACTTTTAACTTTTCTGTTGCATTTTGTCCCTCAAGTATACCATAAATTTAATTATATCCTTCATTATGCCTCATACATTTTCACAGGAACATACATTCATGCATTTATCTTAAACATAGGCTGAACTTTATTTTTAAAAGATTTGTTTGAGGGGATAAAAGAGTTTTCTTTTTTTCTCACTGGATTCTGGCTAATAGTTTCTATGATTCAGGGGTTTTGATTTATTAAAACAAAATGGCCTATTCACGACCTAAGTGTTCTAGATTCCAATCAAAGGATATACAGAAAAAGAATGTGTAAAAGGAAGATAAAAATGATAAGTAGAAAATTCACCATAAAGCATATTTGTATTGGGTTGACCAAAAGTTTGTCTAAATTTTTTGGCCAGTGCGATACTTCACCTACTTCTCATACAGACAAAGAAATGTGCAAAAATAAAATTCAAGTTAATCACTTCTAACATGTTTGCTATCTTCTTTATCACTATATGGGTGATATATAGTGGCTCAGATGGTAAAGAATCCGTCTGCAATGCGGGAGACCTGAGTTAAATCCCTGGGTTGGGAAGATCCCCTGGAGAAGGGCATGACAATCCACTCCAGTACTCTTGCCTGGAGAATCCCCATAGACAGAAGAGCCTGGCGGGCTTCAGTCCATGGGGTCACAAAGAGTCGGACACAACTGAATGGCTAAGCACATAGCACTATACAAATTTTAAAAATACTAATAGGAACCAGTTTACATAAATTTATCATTACTATGCTCATGCACAGTTAAATGACAAAATAATTCCAGATCAACTAGGAAAAGCATGCTGCTGAGTTAAAAAAAAAAAAAATGCTTCCTAGAAAAACATGCTTCAGTTAATGTGAAGGCTGTATTTAGAAAACTGTGAAGCAAAATGAAGTTGATTCATAGTCTAACACTGCTGTCTTATTTTAACTCTTTCCTATTTCCCAAACCCCATCAATAATTATAAGCCTTTAAGATATGAAATTATTAAGTACATATATCTTTTAGAGATTTTAAAAATAAGAGCTGAAGGGATAAATTATTTGACATAGACTTTTAAAGCCAAAAGATTATATTTTTGTTGAACTGAATATCAGAATATTAGCAAAATGAACATTTCTAGTGAAACTTAGTGAAGTTTGGAGCACAGAGATACAAATCTTACTTTTATTTCTGAAATGCAAAAAAAAAAAAAAAAAAAAAAGAATGTGACTAAGGGATCATGAATGGTATACTACTTCATATCATTTATCCTCTCCCTGTGTTATGGGCAAGTGTTTACAAATCCTATCTGTCAAGAGGGAAGCGGATAGCTGTATTACTGAGGGCAGCAGTAACTGTAGGTAAACTCTCAGCTATCAACACTTTTGGATCTATATTTTGAATCACAGGATGATTCTGAGAGTCCCTGTGATTGTGTTAACATCAGACAGTGTTTTTCTATTTTCTTCCTGAGTCAAAAAAAAAAAAAAATGGCATTGGATTACTCATTAGAAATACTATATGTAATTTTCCTCCCTTCCGTATGACAAAGTAAAACATTGGAATTGATATAACTCGGGGCATGACCTTTCTCTGAAGAGCTGATGCACAGTTAATAACATATGGAAAGGAATTTAATCCTCAGATCTCTAAAAAGCTATAAAGAGCCTAGATCACTTTTCCATGTACAAGCTTGGTTTTAGAAACATACAAAGCTCATTTTGGATTAGAATAGGAAAGTCTGTGACATATAGCACATAGTCTGATTCTAACAGATGGATTTTTCTTGAAATAACTTCATTAGTTAATCACTTCTTTTTACATATACTTTTTCTAGCTAATTGGTATAACTGCCAGCTGGAGCTGTTAAGAAACCTCCAAAGAAACTGGTAGGTATGGAGAACACTAGCTAATTTCACCAATTTTAGGATTAAACTTCTACTAATTTCATACTAACCAGTATGTACTTTGAGAGTAAAATTTTCTTCATAATTTTTTCCACCTTTTTCCAAAAAGCTTACTAGATCTATGTTTAAACCAAATCAATCATCCGGAGTTGAAGACATGACAAAAAGACAAGACACCAAAGATGAGCCCCACAGGTCAACAGGTGTCCAAAATGCTACTGGGAAGAGCAGAGAAATAGCTCCAGAAAGAATGAAGAGGCTGGGCCAAAGCGGAAACAATGCTCAGTAGTGAATGCGTCTGGTAGTAAGAAGCTAATTTTTTCATAAATCTTTCCGATTAAAGAGGAAAAAGATAAAAGTTGCTTATAACTACTAATAAATATTAATTATCTATGAAATTTCATCACCATCTTTGTCAGACATGCTGAAGAGTTCTTTTCCTTTAAAGAAGTTTCTCAGTGTAACTGCATGAATGCCTGTGTGCTCAGTCATTCAGTCCTGACCCCAGGAACTGTACAGCCTGCCAGACTCCTCTATCCAAGGAACTGTCCAGGTGAGAACAGTGAAGCGGGTTGCCATTTCCGACTCCAGGGGATTTTCCCGATCAAAACTATGTCTCCTGCGTTGGCTGGTGGATTCTTTAGGAATCCTGTGATGGCATCATTTGAGATGTGAGTGATTACTTTTCAGCTTAGGTGCCCTAAGACATTTTTAAATAAAGGAAAACAGTGTAATTTAATGAAATGAACATTGAGAAAACTGGGCTCTGTTTTGACTTTACAATCTATTTATGTAGTGATTTGGATCTCACAAAAGGATTAATCATTCAGATAGAGACAATCCCTAGTCTTTGAAATTCAGTGGTAAATATCACGTTCCCCACCTATTTATCATTAACAATCTTTCTGTAATTTATGTGTTGATAGATCTAGGAAAAGCACCATAGGAATAAGATGCTAATTACCAAGGGCTCTAAACGGGAAACAGCAAGCCTAGTCTAGTTTAGCAGGAAGGTGGCAATGGCACCCCACTCCAGTACTCTTGACTGGCAAATCCCATGGATGGAGAAGCCTGGTGGATTGCAGTCCATGGGGTTGCTGGGAGTTGGACACGACTGAGCGACTTCCCTTTCACTTCTCACTTCCATGCATTGGAGAAGGAAATGGCAACCCACTCCAATGTTCTTGCCTGGAGAATCCCAATGACGGGGGAGCCTGGTGGGCTGCCGTCTATGGGGTCACACAGAATCGGACACAACTGAAGTGACTTAGCAGCAGCAGCAGCAAGTATGTAGCAACATGGAGTATGCCGAGAGAATAATTTGTTGTTTTTTAAAAAAGTAATAATTCTATTCAAATTGCTCTCTTTCCATTAAAGACTTTCTAATACAGATTTGCTCAAACAGGTTTTTAATATAACGTAATTTTAACACTTACCAATTTTGAATGTATAATTTCCTGCCAAATCAAGACGTACCTAAAAAATTTTATACACATATGTTTCTTTTGTTAGATTTCCAGGGGTCACTTAAGAATTGAGAGCTTACACTTCATTTTAAATTTAAAACTGATTCCTCTTTCTAATATGTTATGTTGTGCAGACCGTCACTTTCAGTTCTTTCAGAACACACTAGTTCCTTTTTTGTTTTGGCGGCTTAAAAAAGTGACACAAATTTACTACTTCGAAATTCTAGAAGACAGAAGTCTGAAACGCGTTTCACATGACTGAAATCAAGCCTGTCGGCTGGGCTCCCACTCTTTCTGAAGGTCTAGGAGCGAATAGGTTCCCTGGACACTTCAACGTTCTAGAGGTTTCCTGATTTCTTGGCTCACAGCCCCCTCCCCCATCCTCACAACCCACATGTTCATCTCTCTGGCTCAGATGGCCCTGCCTCTGTCCTTCACTTTTAAGGACCTGTAAGAAGGCAATATTTCCTTTGATATAGTGAAAATAAAATCACGCCTCTTGAGCTTTCAACTAAAAGGACCAAAGCTCACTTTGTTGCTGTGTCGCTAAGTCCTGTACTCTGCGACCCCCTGGACTGTAACCCACCAGGCTTCCCTCTCCATGGGCTTTCCCAGGCATGAATTGGAGTGGGTTGGCATTTCCTTCTCCATGGGATCTTCCGGACCCAAGGATCGAACCCGAGTCTCCTGCATTTGCAGTCGGATTCTTTGCCCCTGAGCCACCTGGGAAGGTCCCCCAAGCTCACATACCACGTGCCTTATCTACATCAAGGGCTTCCTTGCACTCAAGTCACAAAGGACAATGTCTGTGCACTTACTCTCTGCAGGTTCTTTAGAGCGGCGGCCGCTGGACGACTTCCTCAGCAGGCTGCGCCCCGAGGTAAAGAGGCTGGTTAACTCTTCCAAAGGACTCGTGGGGGTTCTGGACCGGGAGCCGCTCGGAGCCGAGCCGTAGGTATTGACCGCGGCGTTGACCATCTTGCTCCCGTCTGACACCGGTCTGGGGGTGGAGTGAGGCACTGATGGCGAGCTCCTGGAGAGGCTGCCCGAATGTACGGCGTCGTAGGGCGGGGGCCTTTTGAGGCTGAGCGGGGTCAGGGACCTGCCCATGCTGACAGGCGACGGGGAAGCGGAGTGACTTTTGGGGTAGCCGTGCGGAGACTGCGTTCGGTACAGAGTGGAGGGCGGGGGAGGGGACGAGGAGAGCACGGAGGCGGCGGGAACCGGCCCCAGGGCTCCAGCCTGGTCTTTCTCCAGTTTCCCGTGCCCGGAGGCATGCGATGGCAGGGAGGATGGAGAGGCTCCGGCCTGCTGTTTCATATAAGACACGTTTTCCAATACTGGAAGCTTGGTGACCTCCAGAGGGGTGAGCGGAGACTCGTCCGAGTTGGGCGAGCACTGCACCGGGGCCGGGGGGAACACCAGCAGCGGGGGTCTATGAGACAGCAGGTTGGGAAAGGGCGGGGGAATGTCACAGAGCAAACCCTTTGGAGTACATGGCACTGAAGACTTGGCCAAGTCCAGGTCAGGCACCGTGGGAGTAGCACACTGGGAAGAACAGCTGTGATGGTCGAGGTCACATTTTGAGTCTTGGCCGAGATCGTCAAAAATGGGGTATTTCATTTCTTCGTAGACGGCCTCACTCTGGTCCTCATCGTCCTTCCGGAAGTCTCTGAGAATGTTTCCCACCATCTCAATGTACACGGGCTCCTCCTCCTCGGGGTCCCCTGCGGGGCTGCTGACCTGGCAGAGCGAGGAGTCCCGCGGGAGTGAGGTCCTCCTGGGTCCGTGCTTTTTGATATACGTTTCGTCAAAAGATGTGCTGAGCTGAGTGTTTGGGTTCCGTTTTGGTTTGGGAGGAGGAATCTTCTTTGAATATTCATCACTGTGGGGTCTTGGTTTGGTTGACACTAAAAGAAGAAGAAAAAAAAAACCAGTAAAACAGATGAGTACAATAGTAAAACCTTCAGATATGACTTGCAGGTGGCTTTCCTACTCTAATGAGAAGGAGATGGCAACCTACTCCAGTATTCTTGCCCGGAGAGTCCCATGGATGGAGGAGCCTGGCAGGTCATAGTCCATGGGGTCCCAAAGAGTCAGACACCACTGAGCCACTAGCACCTTGCTACTCTAAACTTTTGAGGGAAGGAGAAACCTGAATCATTTCTAGATGGAGGCATAGACTAAAACTCCAACAGAAATCAAACATTTCAATATTTAGAAAAACATGATGTGAAAACCGTAGTAATATTTATCTTCAAATTAATTATTAATAGTCCAACACTGATAAATGCATTAAGGCCAGAACTCTTCACTACTGTCTTAGAATTTCTAAATAGAAACTTTCAGATGACACAAATTAGATAAAAACAATCACATATTTGATAAAAATCAACCTCCACCAATTAAGCAACAAAGAAACTTAAAAAGAAAAAAACCAGTTTCTGTTAGAACAAATGGTTATAATAACACCATAGGGACTGTGCCCTTTTAATGATATGGCTATTACACATGATCACATCTTGCTTTCATTTGGGATAAAAGTGTTCCAGCCTGCTAGAGTTAATCTCTGTTTTGGTTCAGACAAATAACTTTTATACAGATGGGGCTGATACATCAGGGGAAATTGATGTGAACATCTTATGAGGCTAGACAAGTTAATCTCCAAATCTCCAGGTAGTGTTGATTATGGTGTAGTCTGTTTTTGTTCAGAAGGTCTCTCATGATATCTCAAATGCTGTCTTGGAATGAATGTATTGCCCTGACACATCAGAAGCCCCTAGAGAGTTTTACAAGAGAATAATCCAGAGAATGATGTGCAAGCTTCCAGAATAACTTCTGGAAATTCACAATAGATGTACATACAAGTGTATTCCACAGCCTGCTGGAAGTTCTCCTTGTAATGGACCCCATCCAGGAGGGCTGAACAGGCAATGTGTCTGTGACTGCAATCAGTTGTTCAGCATGCAGGGAAGGTACTGAAGTCTTGTTATTATCTCATTATTGCATTGTGATAATACATAATTATAATGATTATCATTTTTATCCAGTGTGGCAGAATGTAGTTCATTGTGGTAAGTGATAGCATACAATGTAAGTTGACAGTGCAGCTTATAGGTATAAAACTGAGACAAGAGCAGACTTCTCTATAATTTGCAGCTTGAAGGAAGCAGAGGTCTCAAGGCACAAAGCAGGAAATACCCCAAATTTCCTTAGTTTTGTTTTTCAATGAGTATAACTTATGACACAGAAAGTCTGCTTGAAGTTTATTTATGTGGCTTCCCTAAAAATGAAGCATACCTTCTGAGAAAGAGAACCCATCAAATCCTCAAGCAGGGGCTATATTGCTCACTTCTTTTCTAGGCCATTCCTGCTTTCAAATATTCTGCTCCATTGTTCCCATGATGATTTTTTTCACTCACTACAATCAAACAGCTTGTTGAAGGGAAGTTTCTTAATATTGCATAGACTTTTCCTTTGACTTACAGTAGGAAAAAAACTAGATGCCATTTCCAGGGGAGGTGATACAGCAGTAGAGCCTTTTCATGTCAAATAAGAAAAGTCTAGGGACATAATGGGATGAAGACGACCCAGAAGATTCTTTAGGCAGGACCCAAAGTGACTAATAGTTCCTCTCTGTATCTTCTACTGGTAATAAATTTTTATTGGTTTTGAAATCTACCATGCATGTTCACTTTATATGATTTAAATAAATCACCAAATTATATACAAAACTCTGGGCCCAAATAAAGTAAAACTATAGATTAATGAATAAGATTGACTTTGAATTGGAAGAGACTTTGAAAGAGCCAAGACTTAAAAGTCCACGCAGACTATTCTTCTGTAGCTTGTTTCTTGCCATCTCCCATCTTGCCATCAGCTTGTCATCCTAGACTGCGTAACTCACCCTCTAGGAATACTTGCCACTGAGTATTGAGTTATAGGAATTGAATGGCGTGGGAAGTAGCAAGTCATTCTGTAAATTGAGGGTTAATCTAAAGTTAGGAATGAATTGTCCATGAGATGGATAACTTCATGATTTGAGAATTATCATACTTAGAATAAGACTTTCATTTTTCTGATTCCTAAATTATAATTCACTGCTGGGTTTTTTTTTCTTTTGACCTTCGTCTAAATTATAATACCAACATAGACTTGGGGAGTTGTATGGAGAGAATTAACAGGACAAGCAGAACACAAGCATCTGCTGAGCCCAGACTTAGGTAGAAACACTGCATTGAGGGAAGACTACGGCCCAGGATTCCCAGGAACCTAGAGGTCAGGGTAGAGCTGAAAGTGACATGATATTCAGAGAAGTGGAAGCATCCCCTCTTCCCTGGAACCAGCACCCCTCTTCCCACATAGATTAGAATGTGGCCTTTGGAACAGGCAAGGCCAATGCTTAGGTTGCACTCAAAATATAAGCAAATGACACTACTTTTGTTTGCCAAAATAAACAGAAAAAAATGAAATAAAATAAAGACCCACCATATCTAGGAAATAATGGAAGAAAGAAAAAGATTCTATTCTATAACACAACACAGTTAGAATTAAGATAACTGTTCATTATGAGGGCTTCCCAGGTGGCTCAGTGACAAATGGTCCACCTACCAATGCAGGAAATGTGGGTTTGATCCCTGGGTCAAAAGATGCCCTGGAGAAGGAAATGGCAACTCACTCCAGTATTCTTGCCTGGGAAATCCCATGGACAGAGCAGCCTGGAGGACTGCACTTGATGGGGTCGCAAAAGAGTCAGACATGACAGCGACTAAAAAAGTTCATTATGAAGGAATTTAGATAATTTATTTGTACTGTGAGGACAACTTCAATACCAAACCAAGTACAGATATTATCTGACAAGGGGAATTACATATGTGACTCTTGTGAATCTAAGGTAATCAAAATTGACAGTTGCTATGGACTGAACTGTGTCCCCGGCAAGTTATTTTCCTGAAGTCCTAGTGTCCAATGTGATGTTACTTAGAGGGAGATCTTTCGAGTGATAATTAGGTCATGAAGTCATGAGGGCTGAGTCCTCCTGATGGAAGAGATTAGTGATCTTATAAGAAGCATCACCAGAGAGCATTTTCATTGTCTCATTCTCTTCACCATGTGAGGACATAGTGAAAAGATTGCCATCTGCTAGGCAGGAAGAGTATTCTCAGCAGAAACTATGTTAGTGCCTTGATCTTGGACTTCTGCCCTCAAGAACTATGAGAAAATAAGTATCTGCTGTTTAAGCCGTCTAGTCTGTGGAATTTTATTATGGCAGCTTGAGATGACTTAGAACAANGACTGAATTGATTGATTGAATGAGACACCCTATAAAGTTAACATTCAAGCACCCACTTTTTCATCTTCTGGCATTGTAATACTTCAACAAGATTTGTTACTTTAAGAATTAATATAACTCTTTCCCAGTCTTTTGGGCTTCCCTCATAGCTCAGTTGGTATTCTTTAATCTGCCTGCAATCCAGGAGACCGGGTTCAATACCTGGGTCAGGAAGATCCCCTGGAGAAGGATATGGCTACCCACTCCAGTATTCTTGCCTGCAGAATTCTTTTGGATGTAATTTGTACCTGCCCTTGCCCGATACTCCTCAACCACTGAAGCCACATTAGAGAGCATATTATGGCTGAATACGGAGATGCTGATCTAAGGTACCCACCCAGAAGCATCCTTCCCTGCCCACTGCCTGTTATTCTGGTTCTTCTCTATCTGATAATCCAACCTCTGATTTATGCCAAGGCACATGTCATGCTATTTAATGAGACCCACTTTCTAGATATTCTTTGTTTTCTGTTGTTGCTTCCTGTGGCNATCTAAGGTACCCACCCAGAAGCATCCTTCCCTGCCCACTGCCTGTTATTCTGGTTCTTCTCTATCTGATAATCCAACCTCTGATTTATGCCAAGGCACATGTCATGCTATTTAATGAGACCCACTTTCTAGATATTCTTTGTTTTCTGTTGTTGCTTCCTGTGGCATATAGACTCTCTGTTCCACTGGGTTCGGTATGTTCTCCTGCCCATCATCAAGAGCAATTCTCCAGCCATCCTTGCCCAGAGAATCCTTCATTATCTGGACAAGCTTCTTCCCTTCCCCTTTCCCTGTGTGGTGAAAAGAGCTTAAGGCAAGCAGATTCATATAATTCAAACACGCTTTATTTCCTGCTCCTCTTCCTTTGTTTGATTCAAATCAAGATGAGGGAATTGAGCATTATTTAGTGAGTAAAGCAATAAGTAAATTACAGCCAATCAGGATGAACAAACAGACTCATTGTTTCAATATCAGGAGACTTTATTCCAGGCAATGTCTGGTTCCCATTACCCACCCCCCTTGCAACCTCATGGTTTCTCTGAAAAGTCAGAAGAGGGAATGATTTCATCTTTAATGAACTGATTTTTCTCTGCATTTGCAACTTATCTGGTTTCACCTTATTCCAAGTACTGAGTAAATAATGCATTGAGCAATGAAATTTTGTTTCAGCTGTCATATATGCTTTGTTTGCTTACCCAAAGAAGGAAAAGACTGAAATTTTTAGCAACATTGTTCCATGATTCATCCTCGTTTAACATCACTCTATAGAACTAAAAATTAACCAAAAATTCATGTTTTAAAAATTATTTATTTAAAAGGTATTTAAAAATAGTCGTATTCTACATACATAGATGATGAAATTCTACTAATAAATGTTAATAAAAATTGCATTGCAGATCTCAACATTTAACCTAATTCAACCATAATAAAAAGGTGACTTTTATTGCACTTGAATGAATTGTAAATTATTTCTAATAAGACCAAAGATAGAAGCAGTAATCCCTGTTCAGCTCCAGAACACAAACTGTATGCTTAAAATAGTATAATGACAGTAGCATTGAATAAGCATAAAGTGACATTTTTGAAATGAAATATCTGAGCACAAAGATTATGTATGGCTTTCAGTCATGCCCAAATGATCTGTCTTTCACAGTTAATTTTGGAAATTCACCGTGTCCCTTGTCAAACTACCCTTCTGAAATATTTGTCCCTTATTAAAGAAAGATTAATGAATAACCAGACTTTAGTGTCTATGTGTGTTCTTGATGCAAAAAGTGAGAAAAGAGACAACACAGGTGAATATCTCCCCTGATGAAAAGTCCCTTTGATCACAGATTCCCAGAATTTGAAAGGGTCTTAGAGATTATCCAACCCAAACTTCATATACTACTGATGAAGAAATATAAATTCCTTATCAACTACTTAAAAAAATCTCAAAGTCAGTTCAATCTTTTATACCTTTTAAAACAAAGGAAAGGAAAAAGGGAAAAAACTCTAAAATGGTAAA
This sequence comes from Neotragus moschatus, assembly GCA_006410615.1. NCBI lineage: Eukaryota > Metazoa > Chordata > Mammalia > Artiodactyla > Bovidae > Neotragus > Neotragus moschatus. Next base: position 293,001 of record SJYA01000257.1, read on the forward strand.
AAGTATCACTTAGAAAGGTCGTCCTCACCCATGCTATAATGGCACTATTGTGTGGTTTGTTTATAGAGGTATACTTAAATAGCTCTGGTTACAGAATTATATTTAAATAGGTCATTCAAACTGGGAAATGAGTGTCCAGTGAACAGAAGTTATGGCCAAATTACAAGATACTGAACTGGCTGATTCTAGAAGGTGAGAGACACATTTCCCACTTTCAGCAGAATTCTGCTCACAATAACTCTCTTTTCACAACTAAGAATTTCAGGAGTTTTAAGAATATTTTTATGTTCACAGTCACAACCCCCATAATAGCATCCACAAAATTGTTCTTTTTTTATTTTGTTTTATTTTTTAAAATGAAGGAGTTTATAAAGGGATGGGAATTACAAATACTCTTGGTTTGTTTACAGTAGGACCAAGAAAGTGTGAAAATATACAAAAAGGATCAGATTTAGAATTGTAGTATTTGTGCTATTTGTACCATCCTAGATCTGCCAATAATGAAAACACAAGACTCAGATCAAAGTTTGGATCGAAACAGTGTAAGACATGGAACTGGCTCACCGTTATGGTCTTAAAGTTGAGTGGGACTGAGAGTCTTGGCTTAAATTAGATACAGGGCATTTCTTGTGAACAAGGAAAGATGACTCAGAGGGAAGATTTAAGAGCTCAGAGAGAAAAATTACAGAACCCAAACTGGGGAGCATAACTGGGCTCTAATCAATAAATTCTTCTGGAGACATCACTTTGCAGACAAAGGTCCATCTAGACAAAGCTATGGTTTTTCCAGTAGTCATATATGGATGTGAGAGTTGGACCATAAAGAAGGCTGAGCACCAAAGAATTCATGCTCTTGAATTTGTGGTGCTGGAGAAAACTCTTGAGAGTCCTTTAGACTATCAGGAGATCAAACCAGTCANATGGTTTTTCCAGTAGTCATATATGGATGTGAGAGTTGGACCATAAAGAAGGCTGAGCACCAAAGAATTCATGCTCTTGAATTTGTGGTGCTGGAGAAAACTCTTGAGAGTCCTTTAGACTATCAGGAGATCAAACCAGTCAATCCGAAAGGAAATAAACTCTGAATATTCATTGGAAGGACTGATACTGAAGCTGAAGCTCCAATACTTTCGCCACCTGTTGTGAAGAGCCCACTCACTGGAAATGATCCTGATGCTCGGAGAGATTGAAGGCAAAAGGAGAAGGAGAAGAGCAAAGGATGGGAGTATCACTGATGCTATGGACATGAATTTGAGCAAACTCTGAGAGACAGTGGAGGAGAGAGGAGCCTGGCATGCTGCAGTCCATGGAGTCAAAGAGTAGGATACAACTTAGTGACGGAATAGCAACAAGAATAGGCAGAACTGTACAAATGTACAAAACTGGATTCCCAAATTGTTATGACTTCTATGTTATTGCACTAGTCACTTAACTGCAGTGACTTCTATGTGCCTCCAACCCCTACTGTTCTGAACAAGACTGTACACTGTGGTTTTCCTGCTCCTGAACTGCCAGTCTGTGTCAAGTTTTGTACAGCAGATAAACTGTAATTTTAATTCAAAGACCCCTGCATATGATGAATTACACCCAAGGAATCATAAGGCCATGATATAGATGATGAAATCCTGGATTTCAAGCTTATGGTATAATTCAGTGAAACTTTTGGTCAATATTTGATTATTAAAAACAATGGGACTAGAAGGCAAGTTGTGATAGATAGACTTCTAAGAAAGCCACCTTCAATTCCTCCCCTCCTTGAATGCTTTCCACTTTTCAGTAAGTAATCTACGTCTTTCTCAAATCAAGGCAGGCCTTAACTTACCTTGACCAATATAATGTGGCAGAAGTGATAATGTGTCTTGTATATAAGAGAACTGACAGCTTTCACTGCCTGTATCTCTAAAGCCATTGTAAATTGCCATGTAAAATCTCTTAGACCAACATGCTATGAAGAAACTCAATGCAAATACGTGAAGAGACCACCTAGAGGAGAAAGACCACCCAGGAGTGTGAGTGAAGCCTTGTTGGATCCTTCAACTCACCCTGACTGCCAGTTGGCTAAATGAGAGACCCCAAACAATGAAACACAGACTAGAAGAACTACCCACAGAAGCCAGCTCAACTCATAGAATAAGTAATAAATCATTAGTGTTTTCAGCCACAGCATTTTGGGTTGGTTTATTGCACACCATAGAAAACTGGAAAAAAAAATCCTAAAATTAATTTCCTGTTTGTGTAGCTATCTCACAGAAAATGCTATTGTTATTTTTGTAGAAGTAGGGTACAGTGTGCACCCTGAGGAAACAGAAAGCATCATTGAAGAATAGGGAAATTAAAGAAGTAAGACTGCATTCTGAGTCTTACAAAGTCACCATGGGATGATTCAGAGAAGAGATATAAAAAGAGATTACACACTTTCCGGTCAAAAAGACTGGACTGAAATCAGAGTGTAGTTATCAACATACGTAAAGGAAAAGCAACTAGCGGGGCTCTTTTGAGCCACTGCTGCTGCTGCTGCTGCTAAGTCGTTTCAGTCGTGTCCGACTCTGTGTGACCCCATAGACAGCAGCCCACCAGGCTCCCCCGTCCCNGGTCAAAAAGACTGGACTGAAATCAGAGTGTAGTTATCAACATACGTAAAGGAAAAGCAACTAGCGGGGCTCTTTTGAGCCACTGCTGCTGCTGCTGCTGCTAAGTCGTTTCAGTCGTGTCCGACTCTGTGTGACCCCATAGACAGCAGCCCACCAGGCTCCCCCGTCCCTGGGATTCTCCAGGCAAGAACACTGGAGTGGGTTGCCATTTCCTTCTCCAATGCATCAAAGTGAAAAGTGAAAGTGAAGTTGCTCAGTCATGTCCGACTCTTCGCGACCCCATAGACTGCAGTCTACCAGGCTCCTCCATCCATGGGATTTTCCAGGCAAGAGTACTGGAGTGGGGTGCCATTGCCTTCTCCCTTTTGAGGCACAGGGATTATCAGACCAGGAAAGTCACAGAGCAAAAGATGGTGGCCTCTGCACCAATGTCTGGGGAACCTGGTACTCTGTTACTTCCCTGTTGTGAGGATGGGCCCAGTACACTGGTAAGAGTCTAAAGGTACTACAATATGATTCTTGTGAGTCATTCCTTCTCTGACTTCTGTTTCATCAAGAAACTTTTTAATAAGAGTAATATCCAAAAGAGGAGAGTGAAAAAGTTGGCTTAAAACTCAACATTCAGCAAATGAAGATCATGGCATCCAGTCCCATCACTTCATGGCAAATAGATGGCGAAACAATGGAAACAGTGGCTGACTTTATTTTTCTGGGCTCCAAAATCACTGCAGAGGGTGATTGCAGCCATGAAATTAAAAGATGCTTACTCCTTGAAAGGAAAGTTATGACCAACCTAGAGAGCATATTCAAAAGCAGAGACATTACTTTGCCAACAAAGGTCCATCTAGTCAAGGCTATGTTTTTTCCAGTAGTAATGTATGGATGTGAGAGTTGGACTATAAAGAAGGCTGAGTGCCAAAGAATTGATGTGTTTGAATATGGTGTTGGAGAAGACTCTTGAGAGTCCCTTGGACTGCAAGGAGATCCAACCAGTCCATCCTAAAGGAGATCAATCCTGGATGTTCATTGGAAGGACTGATGTTGAAGCTGAAACTCCAGTACTTTGGCCACCTGATGCGAAGAGCTGACTCATTTGAAAAGACCCTGATGCTGGGAAAGATTGAGGGCAGGAGGAGAAGGGGAGGACAGAGGATGAGATGGCTGTATTGCATCACTGACTCGATGGACATGGGTTTGAGTGGACTCCACGAGCTGGTGGTGGACAGGGAGGCCTAGCGTGCTGTGGGTCATGGGGTTGCAAAGAGTCAGACACGACTGAGTGACTGAACTGAACTGAATATCCAAAATATTATGCTAGTATTTCTTGTTAGAAACCAGCAAGGTGGGGACTTCCTTGGTGGTGGCAGTGGATAGGAATACACCTGCCAATGCAGGAGACATGGGTTCTACCCATGGTCCGGGAAGATTCCACATGCCTTGAAGCAATTAAGACTTTGTGCCACAACTACTGAAGCCGGCATGCCTAAATTAGCCCATTCTCCACAACAAAGAGGCCCCCGACATGAGAAGCTCACACCCCGCAGCAAAAGATAGTCGCCACTCACCACAACTAGAGCAAGCCTGAGCACAGCAACAAAACCCTAGCGCAAGCAAAATAAATGAATGAAAAAAAAAAAAAAAAGAAACTAACAAGGTGGAATATTGGTGTCCTACATTGCTACGGTCTGAATATTTGTGTCCCCCCAGTCCCGACCCAACAAATTCACAAGACAGAATCTTAGCATTTCATGTTATGGTGTTAGAAGATGGACCTTCTGTTCATTAGTGTGGCACCCTCATAAAGGGGATTNAAAAAAAAAAAAAAAAGAAACTAACAAGGTGGAATATTGGTGTCCTACATTGCTACGGTCTGAATATTTGTGTCCCCCCAGTCCCGACCCAACAAATTCACAAGACAGAATCTTAGCATTTCATGTTATGGTGTTAGAAGATGGACCTTCTGTTCATTAGTGTGGCACCCTCATAAAGGGGATTAAAGATCATAGGAAAGTGACCCCACAGAGCTCGCTGGCCTCTTCTGCTATGTGAGGCTGCTGAATAGGTCAGCAGTGTGCAGCCTGGAACCTGATCACGCACTTATAGCCTCTGCTGCTGCTGCTGCTAAGTCGCTTCAGTCGTGTATGACTCTGTGCGATCCCATGGACTGCAGCCTACCAGGCTCCTCTGTCCATGGGATTTTCCAGGCAAGAGTACTGGAGTGGGTTACCATTGCCTTCTCCTGTAACTGCATAGTGATACACCAATTCAACTTACTGCTATGGGGGAAAAACATCATTTAATGAGACATGAAGACANTAGAATTATCACCAGAGTTTCCTCCCAGGAACAATTTGGAATCCATCAAAAGGAAAGAAGGGGATGATGCTAAAACAGAAACAATGGGGGAGGGGACGGGAAGGCTGCCTCTACCTCCCAATGTAATAGAAAGAATTCCTCCAGGGTGTCATAGAACAGTCGCACAGGGTGATTCAAATTCCAGCTACAGAAGCCAAACAGGAGGGAGTTTTCCGTAACATGTCACAAAGAGTTCTTGGTCAGAAGCTGAGTGGTGTCACAGTGCTAAGAAAACACTTTCATTAACCTTTTGCATTTCCAGGAATCAGTAAAGAATGGCTTTCTCTGGGAAGGCTGTCCACATTTATGGACGTCACTCATTAATTTCAAGAAAGCTGGGTAGAGAGAATTGTGACAGACTCCAAGATGCCCAAATCCTAAAAAATCTGGAAATTAGAATTCATGATCCTAGACAACAAAGGGAACTCTGCAGATATGGTTAAGCTAAAGGACTCTGGGACAAAGAGATTAGCCAGTGGGTGCATCGAATCAACCTTTAAAACAGAGGATCTGTTATCTGGTTGTGGTCAGTGGAAGTGATGTGATGATGGAAGTTGGTCAGAGAGATGTGTCATGAGGACTCGACTAGGTATTGCTTGCTTTGGAGAAGGAAGAAAAGGGTCATAAACCAAAAACTTTATATGTCCTCTAGAAGCTGGAAAGGGCTTCCCTGGTGGTTCAGACTGTAAATAATTTGCATGCAATGTGGGAGGCCCAGGTTCAATCCCTGGGTTGGGAAGATCCCCTGGAAAAGGAAATGACAACCCACTCCAATATTCTTGCTTGGAGAATTCCATGTCGAAGAACCTGGCATGCTATAGTCCACAGGGTTGCAAGGAATTGGACATGACTAACTGACTAACACACAGAAGCTGGAAAAGTCAAGGAAAGAGAGAATTCCTTACAGCCTCCAGAATGGAATGCAGCCCTGCTAACATCTTGATTTTAGCCCAGTGAGGCTCATGTCAGACAGAATTATCAGATAATGAATTTATGTTGTTTCAACCACGAGGTCTGTGGTATGTTGTCATAGTAGCAGTAGGAAACTAATTTGAAGCAAACAGTGGAAATTTCAAATCCCCATTTTATTATCTACATCACCACTTAGTTCTCAATCAGAATCCAAAATGCCTTCAGTGTTGATGGGGACAAGTTTGTCCTCCCTCCACGGTCAGATCACTTCCTTGGAAAATTGGGATTAAACCAGTCAACATCAAAAACAATACAAACTGAGGACAAGAAGACCAGGGTAAGAAAATAACATGAACGAGGACCTTTGTTAATTTTTCTGTGTCTTTTAAAGTAGAGTCATAATACAGTAGGCAATATTATTCTACCATATTTGTTCAACTGTGGCTTAAAAAAAAATTAAGACCCTTAAAACAAGGTACTGCTGCTGCTGCTACTGCTAATTCGCTTCAGTCGTGCCCGACTCTGTGCGACCCCATAGACGGTAGCCCACCAGGCTCCCCCGTCCCTGGGATTCTCCAGGCAAGAACACTGGAGTGGGTTGCCATTTCCTTCTCCAATGCATGAAAGTGAAAAGTGAAAGTGAAGTTGCTCAGTCGTATCCGACTCTTGGTGACCCCCATGGACTGCAGCCTACCAGGTTCCTCCATCCATGAGATTTTCCAGGCAAGAGTGCTGGAGTGGGGTGCCATTGCCTTCTAAAACAAGGTAATTTAACCTAATTCTAAAATAACTGAGCAAATTATAGACCCTGGCAAACAGCCTAGCCTATTCTACTTGGCCCTTTTTGTATTCACCCAACAAGTTAAATATGAGAAATGGATGCCAGGGTGGGGATAAAGGAGATACTTTACAAGTACTTTTGGTATGCTAACTCCGATTAGAATTACATATTTGACTATAGCTACATGGGCTATTTTGTTTTCAGCTCAAATATTGAGAAGATCATTCCTGACCACCTACATAATGTTGCTCATTCCCCCTATACAGTCATATTTCCCCATTTCCATAGATTTAAAACTATATTTGTGTCTTGGTTCTATGTTCCCCACTAAAATATAAACTCCACAAAATTGAAGTTTTTCTTTATCGTATTCATGTTACATCCACATTTTGTGAAAGAATGCTTGATATATATTAGGCAGCATTAAATACTGTTAAAAGGATGGATGGATACATGGAAAGAAGGATACGTGTTTACAGAGAGGAAATAAGTCAGTCAGTAGCCAGAAGGTAAAGAAATTTTCAAAGAAATGATAATATCTCTTAAGCCTTCAATGGATGGCTATTAAAAGAGATGGAGAGAAGCAAGAATTCCAGGTGACAGATGTCATGTGTGTAATAATACTAGCCAAAACCAGAAGAGAATGTCTTTGGTGTATGATGAGCACAGGAACTAGCCTGAAAAGACTGGAACATAAAGACAGTGTTGGACCGAAGAAAAGCTGGGATTATTGTATACATAAGGATCCTGAGAAAATGGGAAGTTATCTCTGGAAACTGTTAATTCAAAAGAGCCTCTACTAACCTGTGATCTCTGAATATTAAGAATCCCTCACTTCAGTGCATCCTCTAATTCTCAGGTGAAACCATCTGAGATGCCATACTAACCTCAGCGTAAGCCTGTGGAGGATGTAATCTGTCATCAGATATTTACTTCCCTACATACTCTACATGCCACAGGTGCAACAGTCTTCCTTATTTGTGGAGCTTAGCTGTGTGAGTTGCACTGGTCAATGAAATTAGTGCAGACCTAGTCAGTTCTATGCAGATTCCCAGGTGGCACAGTGGTAAATAATCTGTCTGCCAATGCAGGAGATGTGGGTTCGATCCCTGGGTCAGGAAGATCCTCTGGAGTAGGAAACAGAAACACGCTCCAGTATTCCTGCCTCGGAAATCGCACAGACAGAGGAGCCGGGAGGGCTATAGTCCATGGGATCACAGTCAGACAAGACTGAGTGACTGAGCAGCGCACAATCTATTCTATAGCTCAGAAGAGGGTTTGGATATGGGTGGTTTGAGTTGGACTCTTTCAATTATGCTTAAGAAACCTGCCCCCAGTACCAATGCTAAGAGTTCAGCTTATGTCCTGGCATCAAAGATATCTGGTGCATGCTTGAACCTGACCTGTAGCCTGAAGTTGGACAGAGCCAGGGACAATGTTGTCAACCATCATATTCTTAAGTTACCATGCAATATTATGATAGTAAACCTGTTAATGGGAAGTAAAGCTGCAGAAGAGCTTGGTCAGGAATTGCAACAGAGATAATAAGCAGTTCATCAAAATTCATTCTCACCTTCCATAGTGTAGGGGCTTCCCAGGTGGCACTAGCAGTAAAGAATTTGCCTGCCAATGCAGGATACTCAAGAGCCACAGGTTCAGTTCCTGGATTGGGAAGATTCATTGGAGAAGGAAGTGGCAACTCACTCCAGTAATCTTTTCTGGAGAATTCCTTGGACAGAAGAACACGGAGGGCAGCAGTCCATGGGGTCACAAAGTGTTGGACACAACTGAGCATGCTCATGCGTACACACACATGCGTGTGCATGTGCACACACACACACACACACACACCATAGTGTAGAGCCTAGGAAGGAGCTGTCCAGAGGCTGCATATCCTATTGCACCCAGGTGGAATCATGTGACAATTCTGATTTAAAAAATGGAATCAACAGAAGTGAGGTGTGTCTCCTCCAATCCAAGATGATTACAAATCCAACTATTTCCCCTCAACCTAGCTGGACATTGATGACTGAGGTGTTCCACAAACAGGAAAGTCACACATTGAAAAAGTTTGTGTGTCTGAATTACCATATATGAGGAAACCACACTAGACCATAAGCACCCACATTTGGACTACGACATAATCAAGAACAAGATTTCTGCTTTGTTCAGCTACTAAAATTTAGCTTATAGCCACTGATATTGGCCTCTGTAATATGTTTGGCATATACCAAAATTATATGTACTGCATAATTATGAAAGCATATATGCAGGATTATTATTTCAGAATGAGAAAAGTTTTTTGTTTGCTTAGGAGAGTGTTCCTCAAAAGAATATTCATTTTGTAAAAGCCAAATTTCCAGTATTATCACATTTTAAATTCATTTATTTACATATGAAGAAATTTAACAAATCTTTAGATGTTCTAGCTGGTACGACTCCATCAGTGAGAAGATTCCTGCTCTCAGGGAATTTTTATACTAATAGCACTCAGAAAATATATAGCCATAAATAAATTATATGATATATTAGAAGGTAATAGCTACTAATAGAAACAGAGAGCAGGGTAAGGACTGTTGGACCGTGGTACAAGGATTTATGTGATTGTGCGTGTGGAGGGGTATATCATTTAGGCTCAGTCACTCAGTCATGTCCAACTCTTTGTGACCTTTTGGATTGTAGCCTATCAGGCTCCTCTGTCTGTGAGATTTCTCAGGCAAGAATACTGGAGTGGGTTGCCATTTCCTCCTGCAGGGGATCTTCCCAGCCCAGAGATCGAAACCAAGTCTCCCGATTCTCCTAGATTATAGGCAGTCTCTCTACCACTGAGTCACCAGGGAAGCCAGGAGGAGTAAATGCTTAACTAATATTTAGATGATCCCTACCTAGAGCGAGCAGAAATGGAGGGGAGAGAGGAACATCTCCAAACAAGGTTTCCATCTGTATCCCTCACCAGGTGTCAGGACGACTCTAGAAACTCTTGAGGGGACTAATCAGGATTAGGCTGGTTTGTATGGAAGTGGTCCTCTGTGGATAGGAGGAAGGCATTCTTCCATGTCCTCAGGAAAGCCTACTATGGCATCCAGTGATGTATGGGCCAGAACTATTAGTTACACTATCTAACCATTGTTAACTGAATGGACAGACCTTAAATCTGGAGGGCATGGTGACCCCTAAAATCTTATTATTAACATAAGACTTTGAATAAAAGATTTTAACGGTAAAGAATTTTTTATTGTAAGGGCAATAGTAAATAGATCAGATCCAGGAAAAGGAAAAGATAATTGTTCACTGATTAGCCCAGATTTGATCTGACCTTGTTCTGTCTATAATTTGAAAATAGGAAGGAACAGGAAATCAAGTAAAAACCCAGCTGAAGTGCATGAAATGTATTTTTAAAACGTAAGAAAAAAAATTCTTGTTTTTTTCCTCCCACCCTAGCCTATATTTACTTTGTTTGCTCACACCTCTTTCCGAATAGCTGGTCAAAACATAAATCCTTCTGGAATAAAACTCAAACGTGATTATTTTGGTGTACAAAAACCATCCCAAAAGCACTAACATATTTTGTATAGAAAATACATAAAGACAAAAAATTAAAAGGAAAACTGGAAAATGCTCCCAGTTTCTATAAGCTGCTTTAATACTGCATTTAGGAAACTGTAATTATTTCACAAGAGGTGTTTAAAATTCCCATCATCTGTGCATTAGTTGTTACCTGGATCAATGTTTTCAGATGACAGTTTTACAGCTCTTTTTGGATTAGGGAATATTGTTATACTACAAATAGTTTCTACTAAGGCCACAGAATCACACCAGGGAGAAAAAAGTGGGCTACTTTAAAATATGTATTTCTCTGCTTATTGTTTTATTACCACTGAAACATGAAAATTCATTCAGTTCAGTTTAGTCGCTCAGTCGTGTCTGACTCTTTGTGACCCCATGGATTGCAGCACACCAGGCTTCCCTGTCCATCACCAACTCCTGGAGCTGACTCAAACTCATGTCCATTGAGTTGGTGATGCCATCCAACAATCTCATCCTCTGTCATCCCATCTCCTCCTCCCTTCTATCTTTCCCAATAGCAGGGTGCTTTCCAAAAAGTCAGTTCTTCGCATCAGGTGGCCAAAGTATTGGAGCTTCAGCTTCAGCATCAGTCTTTCCAAGGAATATTCAGGACTGATTTCCTTTAGAATAGACTGGTTGGATCTCCTCCCTGTCCAAGGGACTCTCAAGAGTCTTCTCCAACACCACAGTTCAAAAGCATCAATTCTTTGGCACTCTGTGTTCTTTATCGTCCATCTCTCACATCCATACATGCCTACTGGAAAAACCATAGCTTTGACTAGATGGACCTTTGTTGGCAAAGTAATGTCTCTGCTTTTGAATATGCTGCCTAGGTTGGTCATAACTTTTCTTCCAAGGAGCAAGTGTCTTTTAATTTCATGGCTGCAGTCACCATCTGCAGTGATTCTGAAGCCCCCAAAATTAAAGTCTGTCACTGTTTCCATTGTTTCCCCATATATTTGCCATGAAGTGATAGACCAGATGCCATATATTAGTTTTCTAAATGTTGAGTTTTGAGCGAACTCTTTCACCCTCAGATTATCATAGGCTAGTTAGTTAAATGCCTATTTTTTTGTCTTTTCTAGAAAACACTTTCAGAATTATTGACAAAACCTGATCAGTTCTCACCCCATTTTAAAGCCAAAATGGGAGGCATAGACATTTATGATATCAGACCGTTTAATGGAATGGTTATGTCCATAACAAAGAAAAATAAGTGGCTCCTGATGAATTCACCTGGCATGAATGGTTTTGTAGAGCCTCTCCCATATTGACTCTCATTTTAACCGTAAGACTTGCTTGGCCAATGCATGATGCAAGAAGATAATACTGGAATATCAGTATGAATACTTGAATATCAATTGTGTCCTCGTAGAAATAATTGCCCTTGGAAGGCAGCTGCCATGCTATAATGATAGCCTACTGACGTATAAGAATCCACATGAAAAAAAAACCCAGGAGGCTGGAAGGCCATCTCCTTGCCAAGCTCTCAGCTGAATATACTACCATGAGTGTTCTCAGTGACACTATATGGGGCAGACCTTCTCAGCTGAGTCTGGCCAAACCTCCGAATGAGCAACAATAAATCACTGTCAAGCCACAATGCTGTGGGGTGGTTTGCTACGTAGCCAAAGATTACTGGAACACCACCAGAGAGAAATTTCTTTAGTCTCAGGATTAAGACACAAACCAGAATTTATACCCGTCTTCATTTTCTTTGGGTACAGAGGTAAAAGCCCTAAGCGTATCCATGATCTGTTTCAGTTGGAGGTGGGGTTTCCTCCATTGGTTACCGTCTGTCTCATGACTGTTGGTCTCCCTCTTCTCTGGATCCTAACTGACCATTCCTAACACATTCTTACTCCTCCTGTAGCTCACACAAGCATGTACACACGTATCTTACCCATATCTCTCATTTCCTTCCAGCTTCAATCCCTTTTCTCGATTCCTTTTCATAGCCTGCCTTCTCAAAAAAATTACATTTGCCCTCTCTCCACTTCCTCCTAGTCCATTTTCCCTGCAACCCCCTTTCAGTTTCAACTTCTGCCTCTTCCAGTCTCCAAATTAGCTTTGTCCTGATCACCAGCAACCTCTATATGGCCAGATCCAATAGGCACACTTCTGCCCTCCACTTAGCTAAGCTGTCTATGGCTTGTTGCCATTCATCACTATATCTTTATAACTTAATTCCCCTTGGCTTTTAATTTGCCCTCTTGTTTCCCTCCTAACTTACTGGCTACTTTTTGTATTTTCTTTCTTGACATCTTTCATACCTAATTGAATCTGAGTTACACATCAGATGTTTCTAGACCCTCTGAGTGTCATCTTTCTCTCCCAAGTTGACTCTATCTGATCCGGTGGCTAAATGCTGTCTTTATTCTAATGATTACCAAATCTATAGCTGTACCTCAATTCCCCAGAGAACTGTATCCAATTATTCACTTTTCTCTCCAATTGACATCTTACAAGCATATCAACCTGAAACTCAGTTCTTTCCTGATCTTTCCCATTGTGGTAATGACTCCATGCTATATTCATTTGCTCAATCTAGAGTCATAAGAGTTGTATTTGATTTTCCTATTCTTCCAACACATATTTAATTGAGCACTTACTAGCACCAAACATGTGTTAGATTACGTGATTCTTATCCTACAGGAGTTCACTGCTTAGAGCTGAAAACAGATATGAAGGGATAATTATAATGCAACCAGGAAACTGTGATAGAAGAGACCAGATAAAATATGTGTATTAGCAGAAAAAAATTGGATTTCAGTACTATTCTAGGACTGGAGAAAACCATTTCAAATAGCCAAGTTCTGGAAAATTTTTGCTCTCATTACAAGAACTATTCAGTATCTTGCTTGGCTTATTACTTGAAAGAAACTAAACAATTTAGCTCACAATTAATTATCCCTTAGGATGGAAAGTTCTTGGTTTTGAAGTAAATGTTTTCAGAAGCATTTTCTAGCATAGCAACTTTTGTCAAGCTGTGGATTTTCATTGTTGCATAGAATTTGATTATTCCTGTCCTCATCAGATGTCTTCAAGTTATTTTTCCTTTAGTGTTCTTAGAGAATATGGCAATAAAACCCACATCATTTCTTTCTCTCTGCATTTTTTTTTTTTTTTTTTGCTTCAAGCTAGCATCATTTCAGAGTTGCAGGAAATTTGACATCCCCAGGAAACCTCCTACTCTCCAGAGACACATGAGCATTATATAATTAAGTAGTGAGGTACATCGCTTAATACACAGACATTAAGTACTTACATTTGGTGCCAGTTTGAGTATTAATAAAGGTATGTGACTATTTCAAGTATAATAGTTCACTCAGGAAGTGCTAAAAGACTAAGGATCACAGACAATTTCATCTGTCTCGTGTGATAGTCCCTGGAAGAGCAAGAATTAACAGGAACTAATGGTGGTTCATAGGAAAAAGTATTCAAACTATTAATAAACTGTGTATTTTATTGTACCTGGAGAGGTGGGAAATTCTACAGATAATACTGTTGCAAGGAATTACTTCTCAGTTCAATACTCCAGGGGAGTAATTACTGGTCACAGACCTAAGCTGGCATATAATGGTGGAAACTAGTTTGTTAGAATGATCTCAACTCTTCTTAGATAGTGTATCTCTAATTAGTAGGCTTAGTATTCATCTTTACAACTTTCTTTCCAAATAAATACAGGTCAACTTCAATATGTATTTATTAAATATAGCAGGCTTTGAGGAACTTAGTAGGGATACAAAGAAGAGTAAGATCTTTAAGAAAACACAACTTAACAGGAGATGCGGGTTCAATCCCTGGGTCTGGGAGGAAATGGCAGCCCACTCCAGTATTCTTAGCTGGAAAACCGCATGGACAGAGGACCCTGGGGGGCTACTGTCCACAAGGTTGCAAAGAGTCAGACACAACTTAGAGACTAAACAACAACAACAAAAAATTTCTGGAATAAAACACAGTCCTGCAAGGAACTGGGTAAGTCTTGGCTCCAAGAGGCCTGGGGCAGGACAGTGGTGGACATGAGGAGTTTCCCAGGGTCAGGGGGAAGTAGACTGGCATTTCAGTGCAGGTAAGGCTAAGAGCAATGGCCAAGGGAAGGGAGGGGTGTGTTTGGAGAGCTGGAGGGAAACCCAAGCTTCACGTGTGGGCACAACCTAGGCCAAGCAGCAGAAAAGCAAGGCTGGGGCAGCTGGAGAGGGTTTGGGGGCTCTCTACAGGGCGGCCCTTAAAACATCTTTTATATGTTTATGTTTTGAAAGCACAAACAATAAATACAACTTTTTACATTTATTTCTTTGATGAACTAGCCATGTCTGCTATGTTTATAATTTAAGCATTTATAGATCTTTTACTAAAACTCATTCTTGACTTAAAACATTTCAGATTGCCAGAAAAAAAAAAATGCAATCAACAACACACATTTAATGAGTTTTCATGGATACGGAGCATTAGCATCCTTTTCTCAAGGGAAAAGTTTTCACAGCTAGGGCAGGTATACGCAACAGTACTGGAGTGGATTGCCATTTCCTTCTCCAGGGGATCTTCCCAACCCAGGGATTGAACCCGGGTCTCCCACATTGTAGACAGATGCTTTACCATCTGAGCCACCAGGGAAGTCCTTAAGTATATCTAGGTATCTATGTCTACATCCAGATCTATACCTGTATCTATACTTATATCTATAGCACTAGGAAGGAAAGAATGGAGATAGGATTTTGAGTAACTGCCCCAACAGAAAAGGTAATAATTTTCTAGTTTTCACCAATTCCACTTCTACTTTGGTCTAAGCCAGGGGTCTCCCACATCCGGGATCTAATGCCTGATGACCTAAGGTGGAACTGATGTAACAGTAATAGAAATAAAGTGCACAATAAATGTAATGTGCTTGAATCATCCTGAAACCATCTCCCCTCACATCACTCCCAGTCCATGGAAGAACTTCCCTCCACAAACCAGTCCCTGGCGCCAAAAAGTTGAGGACCACTGGGAAGCAACCTTGGTTTAAGCACTCATCTGTATGACTGCAAAAGCATCCTGGCTGGTCTTCCTGCTTCTATATCTGACCCCTATAAATTTATCCTCACCTCAGTCAACACAAAGATTTTTTACAAACACATCCTGCCACTCTTCTGCTCCACCCCCTGCAAAGGCTCCCTTGGACACCAAGCCCTAGGATGACCTACAAGGAAGATTCTACAGGGTCTCACCTTCTTTTCCTTTCTGACCTCACTTCCTGGTCTTGTCATTTTTACCCACAACGCTCCCCTTACACTGACCTTTTTCTTATGCAATTCCAATTTGGGGGCCTTCCAGGTAACTGTTTTCTCCACTGGGAATGCACTCCCTCAAAACACCCACCTAAGTGGGAGTCCTTACCTCCTTTCTGTCCACATGAGTTATCAACTAAGTGACTCTTACTTCCAAATGCATCCTCTTTTCCTGCTTGTGACAAGGAATTTAGGCCCTTTAAATATTTTCTCCTGGGCCAGCTGGCACAGTGTTAAGCTTTGCCTACAGAGGATGCTGGAGGAACATTACAGCAGAAAAGAGTTTTACTTCCTGGTTCCCGGGCTCACTAGCCAACCTTCTGCTACACAAAGTGGCTTTCCCACATCTAATTTCCACCCCACAGAGCAGATAGCTTCACTAGCATCTGGCTCCCAAAACATCAGCTGCTTGCAGCAGGCCAGATCCCAGGGAGTGGAGTACCCCTGATGAGAAACTCCTGTGAGCACCAGCACCTTAAAAGGTGGTTTTTCAGGAAGTTGCAGAAGATGAATTTCCAGTAAGAGTACCACTGCACCACAGTGATGCCTCTGCCATTCAATAATCCACAGCTATGCCTTCCAACAAGGCATGGGTCTCACTCAGGTTGGAGGGCGCACCCTATCTTAGCCTTGGAACCAGTGACTGTTCCTTGCATCTTCAATCCTGTAGTCATTGCAGTTTTGCAGTTTTCTTTACTTCTTTCTGTTCCCATTACTCTAATCCTCAGTTATAATTAGTGATTCTTCACAGTGAGCCTCCCTTTTCAAATAACCGCATGGTTTTTCTCTCCTGATCAGATCTAGACTGATCCAATGTTGTTGTTGTTCAGTCACTAAGTTGTGTCTGACTCTTTGTGACTCCATGGACTGTAGTATGCCGGGCTTCCTGGTCCTCCACTATCTCCCAGAGTTTGCTCAGATTTATGCTATTGAGTTGGTGATGCTATCTAACCATCTCATCCTCTGATGAGACTGAGTGTATACCTTAACTCAAAAATCAGGATGAAGTCTTTTCTGCCCTCTCTTCTTAAAGGTGCCCCAGCCTCTTGGATCTCTTTGCCTTTGTCTAGAGTTTTCTTTCTCCCATAGCATTTATAACATTCTAACATGCTAGTCAGGCTTCCTTGGTGGCTCAGATAGTAAAGTATCTGCCTGTAAGGCAGGAGACTTGTGTTCGATCCCTGGGTTGGGAAGATCCCATGGAGAAGGAAGTGATAATCCACTCTAGTATTCTTGCCTGGAGAACCCCATGGACAGAGGAGCCTGGCAGGCTACAGTACATGGGGTCGCAAAGAGTCAGACATGACTGAGTGACTAACACACAAACATAACATACTAGCCAATGTGTGGGTTTAGTACGTCTATTATATATAAATTTCTTACTCCTGCTAGACTATAAATACTTCAAAGGTCATGCACCTTTTGCAAAAATTTGTTCATGGATGTATCTGAAACTCCTAGAACAGTGACTGGCATATAGTAGGTACTCAATAGATATTTGTTAAAAGAACAATCTCATAGATCACAAGAAGTTGCCTCTCTGGACATATTGGCCCATAACGGAGGAATTTAACTTGCTTTCAGTGCCTATAGTCGGCATTTCCACATTGTCTGGGGACTGAGAAAGACAGTAATCCTTCCATTACATACATCCCAGATTACAAGGACAGAAGCTATTCATCATTCTCTGTTCTACTTGTAAGACATAGCTCTTTCTCTATCACCATGTGAGAATGTTGTTTGAACACTAGTTTTGCCACTACAACCAAATCAACAACGTTTTACTCAACCATTTTTAATGTAACAATTTTATATTTAATCCAGTACCCACTGTCAAGCTGGTGTGCATGCACGCACGCTCAGTCGCTTCAGTTGTGTCTGACTCTTTGCGACCCTATGGACTATAGACTGCCAGACTCCTCTCTCCATGGGATTTCCAAGGCAAGAATACTGCAACGGGTTTCCATGCCATCCTCAAGGGGATCTTCCCAAACTAGGGACGAATGAAGGGCTCATGTCTCTTGCATTGGCAGGTGGGTTCTTTACCACTAGCACCATGTAGGAAGCCCTAAACTGGTATGCATATGTTGCTAAAACAAAGATTTTCACAGCCACAGAAATCTAAATGTTGGATAGGCATAGGAGAAAGCATCTCAGCTAAGGGACAAATCTACAAGGCTCTGGTTTCTTTGATCTAAGGTAGCATAGATAGAACATGCATTCCTTTTCTCCCTCAAGCTTATATATCACATAAACTTTGTGCCTTGTGCTCAGTTGTGTCTGACCCTTTGCGATCCCATGGACTGTAGCCCATCAGGCTCCTCTGTTCATGGGATTTTTCGGGCAAGAATATGGAGCGGGTTGCCATTTCCTCTTCCAGGGGAACTTCTCAACCCAGGGATCAAACTCACATCCCCTGTGTCTCTTGCACTGCAGGCATATTCTTTACTGTTGAGCCATTGGGAAGCCCCGTATCATTGCAGGCAGATTCTTTACCAGCTGAGCTACCAAGGAAGACCCATCATGTAAACAATCATGGCCATATTACCCACAGTTTGGAGAAATAAAATAAAATAAAATGTATAAAAACAGGCCAGTTCTAATTTTCATGTTTCTTATTTATATTTCACATATGGGTACACGGTCTATTTAATATTTTGTGGAAGTGAGTATCTCAACTTGCATTTCATCTCTGTGAACACTTACATTTCTCTTAAAGATAACCCAGCCCTTCACATCTTTAGAGATGGAAGATTAAACAAGATAAGGTAAATATCTGAATTCCCCCAATAAAATTATATATGGGCAGTAGAGTTTTGGTTATTTAGAGATACAAGGATGTAAATCAGTTTGCTTTGCCATATTTTCTGGAGGAAGAAGAGCTTTCTCATTCAGTTGCAATATACTTTATCATTTTAAGTATTTTTAACAGAATATTTCTAAAATATCTTGCATCCTTATTTTCAGCATTCATGACACTTCCTTAAGAACCCACTTCTGACTCTTTAAGTTGGGATAGGTGCCCTTGATTTATGTTCACACAGTGGGCCCTGTACTCTGCCCCCCCGTCCTCGCACCCAGGAACTGATCCCACTTTACCATGACTGCCTGTTTGATTATCAGTGGGCCTCCTTGGGTTGTCAAGTCTTTTAGGGGAGATAACATATCTTTCTGTTTCTCTGTTACCTAACATTGTAGCTGGCACATGATAGATACTTAATAAATAACTGTCGACAAATGATATCCTCAGGCCATCACATTAACCCTGAACGGAAAAGGGGGTTAATTATAATCAAGACCTTTTGATACTCTTTAATTTGATACTAAATATATGCGTTCTTTAAATGCTTCTCTTCCTTTAATATCAGTAAAAGAATCCTTACTTTTCCTTTTCCCATGCTCATTCATCGCTCATTTATACCAGTTTAAAAAAAAAAAAAAAAAAAGAAAGAAAGAAAAGCTTGCAGTTTATATTTTGTAAAAATTCACAAGCCTTAGTGCAAGAAGAGGTCTTTCTCCCCTAAACTCTTTTTTAAAAATTCTTGTTAGTTTTCAGCTGTTCTCATTAAATGGAGCTGTCAGAAAGCAGGGATTTCCAAAAGGCAGTGTGTTCCCATGTTCTGCTCCGTATAATCAACTTAATTTAATACATATTAATAGAAAAAAATAAAAAGAGCCTGTCTTAAATCACTGCCCTTCCACTTAACAAGGAAAAGTGTAGAAAGCAATACATATTCTAGAAACTCTCAGGAAAGACACAGGGCCATTAAATCAAGGCACTCATTCTGCAATAAGTATATGCTTTGTCGAGGTCAATTAAAGGCAAGATTTATGCACACACGCAGTCACTTTGCCTTAAAAAATGGCTTTACACAAGCTTCTTCATGGTAGAGTGAAGAACTGTTCAGAAGCTGCAAGCCTATAGAATGGAAAAATACAATTAATCTGGAAGAACATATCTGGCCTCCTAAGATGATGACTTAAGCAACCAAGGGAAACCCCATAATATATAAAGATAGGAAAGACTTAAACAACTTTCAAAAGTCATTTAAGAGAAAGCAACCTCAGTTGTCTCTTGCATATTAATTAGGAAACTTTTTTAAAAACCTTATCTGAAGGGCACAAGCAGAATATGTTTCATTTATAACATGAAGATAAATCAATAAGTACATTGTGCCAATAATACATTACAGCCTGTCAACAGTATTTTTCACCACCCTGTATAATTAACTTGCATACCTACCAAGATTCAGAAATGTAAAACAATGGAGGAAGTATATTGTAAGGTTTTACAAACCTAACCTAAGAGCAAGCAGAATCATTTCATCTTTTAAATCATTCAGAGTGGTTACTGTATCGTAAACAAAGCTGGGACTGAAGGGTAGATGGATGGCCAAGATACTTGCTCCCTGAGTATCATGAATCACCCTGCTTTTCCTCTAAGCGCTCCAAATGCTTTAACTTCTTTTTACTCTAAAGATGCTTGAAAGTGCAATAACTCGTCATAGCAATTAGGCTGTTGGAAGACTCATTAATGAAAGAGTGTGCTATTAAAAATAAGCTCCTTCAACATTACCTATTAAGTCCTACTCTGTGGTAGGCATTGAAGACGCAAAGATGAAAAGAACAGGTCCACATTTCTAAGGTGTGTTTAGACTCATCAGGATACAACAATTAGGCAAATATTTGGCATACTATATAAAATAGGGACTTCCCAGGTGATGTTAGTGGTAAGAGACCCTGACTGCCAATGCAGGAGACATGGGTTTGATTCCTGCTTTGGGAAGATTCCCTAGAGGAAGGCATGGCAACCCACTCCAGTATCCTTGCTTGGAGAATCCCATGGACAGAGGAACCTGGTGGGTTACAGTCCATAGTATTGCAAAAACTGGGGCATGACTAAAGTGACTTAGCACAGCACATAACAATAGATGGGCCTCCTGGATGGCTCAGTGGTAAAGAAGTTGCCTCCAATGTAGGAGATGTAGGAGACACAGTTTTGACTCCTAGGTCAGGAAGATTCCCTGGAGAAGGAAATAGTAACCCATTCCAGTATTCTGGCCTGGGAGATTCCATGGACAGAGGAGCCTGGTAGACTACAGTCCATGGGGTCACAAAGAGTTAGACATGACTGAACTGACTGAGCACATAACAATAGATATACTGGAGTTATATAAAAACTACACAGAAGAATGTGCCTACATACATTATCACCGAGAATGCAGCAGTTACACTGGGGTCTTGATATATGAGTGGAAATTTGCCATAGAAGTTAATGAGAAGATGTTACAGAAAGAAGGGATTTCACTCTCAAGGGTACAGAGGCAGGAACAACCTTGCTGCCTTTGTTCAGAGAAAATTATATGGTTTGGGAATGCTGTGAGAAGCATGACTGTTAGGAGATGTGGTTCTGGGGACTGGCAGGGGTGAGAGGATGAGGGTTATGCTAAAGTGTTGTCAGTTTATCAGGTAAATGAAGAACAGGACACGATTCAGTGAAATCAGGAGCTGAGTAATGATGTGATCTGGTATGTATGTGAGAAAAATCCTCTCTGGGTGTAGTAAAAATGATAGACTTGAAAAGGAGATGGTGCAGGAAAGGAGACCAATGAGGTGCCTGAGCAGTTGTCCAAGTGAGAAATGACGATGGTCTGAGAGAGGAGAGAAAGAGTGCAGATGATGGAGAGGGTCAGGCAGTGGAAGTATGAGCAGCAGAATTGGCCGCACTTGTTAGCTGATTCGATGTCAGGGCTAAGCGAAGGGGAGAAATCTGATAAGGCTCTCACTTTTCTAAACCAAGTATCAGGTTAGGAAACATGGAGGAAACTGCTGGGTCAATGTGGATATGATGAGTTTGAAAATTCTGGGACATTACAGACATATGTGGGTCCAGAGATGCAGCCAGACACTCAGAGAGTGTGTAAAATTCATTACTTGTTATTCAACAAATATTGAGTAGCAAATAAGAGAAGAAAATATTAATAAGATCCAGTGATCTTATTAATCTAGAAACATCATCTACATGCATCTAGACATTTCTAGAAAAAGCCTCTAGAAACATCATCACTGAAAAATCAAGCAGAACAATAGATACCTTCAAAGAAGACTTAGAAGGCAGAGGAAGAAAACCAGTAGGTAGCCATGCATGAATAACAAAGGAATAGCGGATTTAGGAAATATGGGAATGCTCAACAGTCTAAAATGCTGAAGAGAAATACCAAAGGACAGGCATAAAAGGAAGTCGCTGAGCTGGGGATCAAGATAGCATCAGTGACAGTGAAGGTGGAGTCAGCAGTAAATTGTGGATCTGGGGCAAATGAACATTGAGGCCATGGAGCACGGGCATGCAGAAGGCCTTTTAGAAACCAGCTAAACAAGGAAGGAGAAATGCAAGATTGTGGTTTGAAGAGGCCACTAAGCCAAGGTTAGAAGTAGGTAAGACTAGCAGTCAAGGTCAGATTCTCCTGAAACGAGCTAATCTCATTTCCATCATACCTTGAGGGAAGTTCACTGGTTAGAAACACTCCTTCCAATGACTGTTAAATCTATGAGGATCTATGAGGTGGTCTATACAAGTATAAAGGAGATTATGCCACTTTTTTAGAAATAAAGATTACACTTTAATATATCAAATGCTTTATGTAACCAAATGGAAGAAAATGTTTTTATTAGAAATACCCTGAGACATGCACTGACCGCAGTTGGAAAGATTGAGAAGGGGCTGGGTTACTTGCAGGAAACACGTTTATGTAAGTGCAAGGAGGTTCTGAATTGCCTTCTAAGGATGATGTTCTCAGTTAGCTTCAGAATTTAGGGGTCAGACTGAAGCACAGAGAAATAGAGGAGATGTGAGAGTTGAGTTTTGTAGAGAAGAGAGCTAAAGGAAGTAGGAACCATTTAAGGAAGGCAGGCCATCAACCCTTGTCCTTCATTTTCCTTTTAAAATCTTAGTAATCTAGATAGCATATTCAAAAGCAGAGACATTACTTTGCCGACTAAGGCCCTTCTAGTCAAGGCTATGGTTTTTCCAGTGGTCACGTATGGATGTGAGAGTTGGACTGTGAAGAAGGCTGAGCACCGAAGAATCGATGCTTTTGAACTGTGGTGTTGGAGAAGACTCTTGAGAGTCCCTTGGACTGCAATAACCTCAGATATGCAGATGACACCACCCNTTTTTGTTTGTGTTCATCATTAAACTATTTCTTTTCTACCCTGAAAGCTGTTTTGCTACAAGGCCATTTCCTTTTTACTTTCATCCTCAGGGAAGTCATAATCCCTGACTTAAATAGAAGCTGGTTACCATGGAAATCATTCTAATGCCCCAGAATCAATATTTTGATTTTGCTGACATTTAATGTAAAAAGAAAAGACAAACTAAGATTTATAAAAGTCACTCTTCATCTTTGTTATAATTCTGAAAGCTAGAAAAATTGTAAAGAAAACATATGCTCCATAATGAAGTCCAGTTAACTCACAATTATAAGGAGTTTAGGATTCATAAAAGAACAATCTTCATAGTTATATAATTTTGGCTTTGAGTACACACATATGAATGAATGCATTTGGACTCAAGATTTTTCTCCCATCTTTGAACTGAGCTCTGATTCTCTCCTGTTACTGAAGTCATACCTTGGCAAAAGAGATTTGAATATATCCAGTTCTGCAGTTGCCTTTTGATTAAGTGCTCCAAAGAGAAGCTGAAATCTGCATTGAAAAATCACTCTTCTATAAAAGTTGACCGTTTCTGCACTGAATCTTAATAGTCCTTCTGGTCCGTTGACCATCCTCTGAGGCACTACAGCTGAAGGCTCTTTAACCACCCTAGAAGTCCTTTTGAGGAGAGATGTTGAACTTGAACTTAGTGTTTAATAAGCCTTACCAACTATAAGGTAGTTTTCCAAGTCTGAGATAAGCCTTTGCTACTGCTTTAATTTACTCACTGTCTTCTCTTCTGCCTCAGAAGCAATAAAGATAACAGACTTCCTGTCTTCTCTTTGATAACAAGCTATTTAGATAGAGCCTTAGATCTTGAGATGGCGAAGGGATCTGAGAGACTTATGAGTTTCTCTATCTCAGGATTTAGCTACCTGAAGCATCTCAAATGAATGATAATCAGTTCTGTCTTTAAGACAATTGAATCACCACTCAAATGCTTCTTCTGTGGGACAATCATAATTTTCCACATGACCATTCTGAAGACCCCAAGCTCCCCTCCCTGATTATTCTGAGATGTGTATGTTACACTGCTTCCATGGGTATTTCCAGCAGCGTTATCTAGCCTGATAACACACCCTTTATTGGCTGCTCACTTTGTCTGATTCCTTTTCGCCTCCCCTTCCAATGGTTCTTTTACTCCCCTTTATTCTTGAATCATTTTAGATTACATTCAGGCCCTCATCATTCAGAGACCATTGTTCTAAATCATAATCTGCTTTTGAAAACAATGCAATGTAATTGATTATGTAGTTTTCTGGCAGTACAAGTAAGAAGAGGTGACTTCTGGAAATAACCTCATAGACTATAAAAAGAAACGAAAGGCACCATGTATCAATATCAGGGAACACTTAAGAGCAATATTTAAAATTTACAAAACACAGATCTCTAGAGTCTTTTAGCTTATTAACAAGTAAATTAAACACTACCTCTAAAACATCAGTGTGTTACAAGTTGAAGGACATACTGATGACCTTGAATCGTGAGAAAAAAAGACTCAGAATTCAAATCTGTTTCAAGGTAGAGGAACAAAAGAGTTACACAAACAAATAGACACCCCCTCACACACACACACACACACACACACACACACACACAGACACCCCTTCATTGCAGTATGACTGATCACAGCAGAACAGTCTGGAACCAATCTGGTGTGTTGAATATTATTCACTCAGTCATGTCTGACTCTGAGGCCCTATGGGCTGTAGCCTGCCAGGCTCCTATGTCCATGGAATTCTTCAGGCAAGAATACTGGAGTGGGTTGCCATTCCCTTCTCCAGGGGATCTTTCTGACCCAGGGATTGAACCCGGGTCTCCTGCATTGCAGGCAGATTCTTTACCATCTGAGCCACCAGGGAAGCCCCACTAAGACTTCATCAAAGAGATAACAATTGCATAAAGTACCATGAGGTACATGCCCTTCCTTAAAAATGGCGTTTCCCAACAAACTAAATGACATGGAAAATAATCACAAGAAAAGAAGTGAAAATATAAAGCACAAAACTATGCACTAAGATTTTAATTTTGTAAAGATACACAAATGCATATTATTCACACGTATAATCTCACACACACACCCATAATTGTGATGTATTTCTGACTGTATATGAAGTAGAAGAAAGTGAGCCTAAGTGGAGATTTTTCCTGAAGAAAGTATGGATTAGCTCAATCTCCAGGCATTTATTTGTATTCTTCAATATTCTCTGAAGCTTTTGCTTTTTGGCTAAATATGCCAGGAGAATCCCAGGGACTGGGGAGCCTGGTGGGCTGCCGTCTATGGGGTCGCACAGAGTTGGACGCGACTGAAGTGACTTAGCAGCAGCAGCAGCAGCCCTTGGACACTGATACAGGTGAAAGGAGAGATGAAGATGTTAGAAGAGATGGAATATGCTTCATGGGTAAGCATGCCGTAGGCTAGGTTTACGTTTCTCTGGGAGGTTAGACCACAAGATGAGGGAGCTTTTGTGAAGGACTTGGGAGCCTAAGTGACAAAGAAGCCTGCCCAGTTAAGGAAAGGATCAGCTGGTGTCCACTCTTTGTTGCAAGCTACTGGGAAACTTGGAATACCAGGTGCTCACATGAGCCACTGGGGAAGAATGTCAGGGACAGACAGGGTAAGAGAAAGATCATGGGACCTGGAGGAGACATGCTCTCAAGCCAGTCACAGTCAGCACTGGACGCCCTGAAGCATCTTCCACAACTGACACCCAACGATCTGAATGCACCTGTATCAAAACTCACTTGAGACTACTCGCCCTCCAAGGGAATCTCGGGAAAATTTCAGGAAAGCTGAAACTGATTTATTCAAGCAAAGCTAAAGTACCAGTGAGATCTGGGGTTAATCTGACCTAATTTATAATTATAGATCAACAAAGAGACTAAGATATATTTGATTTATGTAATCCATGGCTGAGAAAAAAATGTAGATATGGTAAAAACAGAAGACAGGGATTGAAGTAGAGGCTACAAATGTACACACATACATGCATAAATTCAAATTCACTGGAAGTACACCAAAATAATTAAGAAATGATTATTTCTAAAGATAATTACGATTTTTCTTTTTTATATTTTCTGGCATTACAAAGCCCCCTGTTATGATTTCATGATGCGTGCAATTGTGCTAAGTTGCTCAGTCGTGTCCCACACTTTTACAACCCTATGATCTTGAGCCTTGCCGTCTGCCAGGCTCCTCTGTCCAGGGGATGGATTCTCCAGGCAAGAATACTGGAGTGAGTTGCCATTCCCTCCTCCAGGGTATCTTCCCCACCCAGGGATCCAACCTACCTCTAACCTCTCCTGCAATGGCAGGCGAGTTCTTTACCACTAGCACCACCTGGGAATTTCATGATACTTCTGTAATTATACTAGTAATAGGAATAAAAGCAAGAAAATATAGATTTTAGATATACTGCTAGGCAAAACAATTTCCTAATGATTCAAAGCCCCTGAAAGGGGGCTAGAAAACTCACATCCTTTTCGGGTGAATAAATTAAATATATTGTGGGGGGTGTCATTTGGCAACACTCCAATGAACAGCCATCGCCCCTGGATTCTTCTTTTCTAAGACTTAAGGTGGAGGAGACAAGATCATGTGACCCAGGGAGGAAGGCAAATGCTGGTGGGTGTGCAGACCCGGACACTTGGTGTGAAGCCTCTTTCTAGGTGGAATGGGCCTGGCCGGTTTTACCTTCGGTCCGCTCGGGGCCTTTCCCGCTCTTACTGGCCGCTGTACTGTTGACTGTCTCAGATGACGTGCTCAGCTTGGTACTGGGGTCCCGCTTGGGCTTGGGGGGTGGTTGTCTCCGGGAGCCACAGCTGCTGTCGTCGTCTGTTCCCCCGACTGAATGCAGCGACTGCGACCTGACGGAGAAGCCACTGGAGCAAGGGTGGGGCAGCCGGTCCTGGGGCGCGGGCATTGTCATGAATCCCATGCGGAAATGTTTGCCCACGTAAGTTCCTTCGTGGCCTCGCCCCACTTCTCCACCTATGCTGTAAGAGAAAGAGGAAATCAGTGCCAGGTGAGCCAGGATGGGCAACGTCGTGGGCACAAGTATATCTTTAACTGATGACAGTTCACACTTTAACTTGAGACTGGTAAAGAAACGTTTCCAACAGCGTGGATGTATTCTATACTTTTGCATTCAATATGATATTACAGCAATATGATTTGACCGTAATCAGAAATTCTGCTATACTAGTATTCAGATACTCAACAATTAGTATTCTAAAAAAAAAAAAAAGTCCCACATAGAAGAGTTGATGCTTTTGAACTGTGGTGTTGGAGAAGACTCTTGAGAGTCCCTTGGACTGCAAGGAGGTCCAACCAGTCCATTCTGAAGTCTCCTTCAGAGCGACGGAACTGAACTGAACTGAACCACATAGAACATTTCATCTTCAATCGTCTTTCTTTACTTTCAGGTAAATCTTGTTAGACGCTTACTCCTTGGAAAAAAATTTATGACCAATCTCAGTTCAGTTCAGTCACTCAGTCGTGTCCAACTCTTTGCAACCCCGTGAATTGCAGCAAGCCAGGCCTCCCCGTCCATCACCAATTCCCAGAGTTCACTCACACTCACGTCCATTGAGTCAGTGATGCCATCCAGCCATCTCATCCTCTGTCATCCCCTTCTCCTGCCCCCAATCCCTCCCAGCATCAGAGTCTTTTCCAATGAGTCAACTCTTCACATGAGGTGGTCAAAGCATTGGAGTTTCAGCTTTAGCATCAGTCTTTCCAAAGAACACCTAGACAGCATATTCAAAAACAGAGACATTACTTTGCCAAGAAGGGTTCATCTAGTCAAGGCTATGGTTTTTCCAGTAGTCATGTATGGATGTAAGAGTTGGACTATAAAGAAAGCTGAACATCAAAGAACTGATGCTTTTGAACTGTGGTGTTGGAGAAGACTCCTGAGAGTCCCTTGGACTTCAAGGAGATCCAACCAGTCCATCCTAAAGGAGATCAGTCCTGGGTGTTCATTGAAAGGACTGATGTTGAAGCTGAAACTCCAATACTTTAGCCACCTGATGTGAAGAGCTAACTCATTGGAAAAGACCCTGATGCTGGGAAAGATTGGTGGCAGGAGGAGAAGGGGACAACAGAGGATGAGATGGTTGGATGGCACCACAGACTCAATGGACATGAGCTTGGGTAAAGTAGGGAGTTGGTGATGGACAGAGAGGCCGGATGTGCTACAGTCCATGGGGTCGCAAAGAGTCAGATACGACTGAGCAACTGAACTGAACTGAGATCTTGTCAGTGGCTTAAAAAGGAAATAAGAATCTGTGACAAAGACTCGCAGACTGCTTTTTCAGAAAAATTTTCTTGGTGTATAGTGGATTTAAAATGTTATGCTGGTTTCAGGTGTGCAGCAGGGTGAATCAGTTATGCATATACATATATCCATTCTTTTTAAGATTCATTTCCCATAGAGGCCATTATAGAGCATTGAGTTGAGTTCCCTGTGCTGTACAATGGGTCCTTATTAGTTATCTATTTTATATATACTTGGAGAAGGAAGTGCCAACCCATTCCAGTATTCTTGCCTGGAGAATTCCATGGACACTAGAGCCTGGCAGGCTGCAGTCCATGGGGTCGCAAAGGGCTGGACATGACCGAGTGGTTTACACTCACTTCACTTATATATACTAGTACATAGACTGCCCTTTGACACATGACTGAAGTCGAGGGGGCAGCAATTGAAACGTTTTTCTACTTCACAAGCTCATCCCTACTTTTTACCTAGTTAGCATAGAGGGAAAAACAAAACAAACAGTGACCACAAAGGGGGTTCTGTTACGAATACAAGGGGGGAGAGAGACAGGAAGGGGTGAGGAAGTGAAGGGAGGAAGGAGGAGAGGAAGGAAGAAAGAAAGCAAGGGTGGGGAAATACTTGCTTAAATCAGTGAAATAATGGTCAATCTCTCTTTAGTTTCCAGAATCTTTTGTTTACACTAGTAACTTAGTTCTACTAATAAGTTAGTAGAGCAGCCGGGAGTGGCTGGGAGGAGCCACCCCACATCCAAGCTCAGGGGCGGTGGCCAAGTTAAGGATCAGCAGCTGCACTGTGCTGGAGCAGCCCACGTCCAAGGTAAGAGAAACCCAAGTAAGATGGTAAACACTGAGAGAGGGCATCAGAGGGCAGACAGACTGAAACCACAATCACAGACAACTAGCCAATCTGATCACATGGACCACAGCTTGTCTAACGCAGTGAAACTAAGCCAGGCCCTGTGGGGCCACCCAAGATGGACTGGTCATGGTGGAGAGGTCTGACAGAATGTGGTCCACTGGAGAAGGGAATGGCAAACCACTTCAGTATTCTTGCCTTGAGAAGCCCATGAACAGTATGAAAAGACAAAAAGATAGGACACTGAAAGAGGAACTCCCTAGGTCAGTAGATGCCCAATATGATACTGGAGATCAGTGGAGAAATAACTCCAGAAAGAGTGAAGGGATGGAGCCAAAGCAAAAACAACACCCAATTTTGGGTGTGACTGGTGATAGAAGCAAGGTCCAATGCTGTAAAGAGCAATATTGCATAGGAACCTGGAATGTTAGGTCCATGAAAATTGGAAGTGGTCAAACAGGAGATGGCAAGAGTGAACGTCGACATTCTAGGAATCAGTGAACTAAGATGGACTGGAATGAGTGAATTTAACTCAAATGACCATTATATCTACTACTATGAGCAGGAATGGAGTAGCCATCATGGTCAACAAAAGAGTCTGAAATGCAGTACTTGTATGCAGTCTCAAAAATGAAAGAATGATCTCTGTTTGTTTCAAAGGCAAACCACTCAATATCACTGTAATTCAAGTCTATGCCCTGACCAGTAATGCTGAAGAAACTGAAGTTGAATGATTCTTGAGGATGTACAAGACCTTTTAGAACTAACACCCAAAAAAGGTGTCCTTTTCATTATAGGTGACTGGAATACAAAAAAGTAGAGTCAAGAGATACCTGGAGTAACAGGAAAATTTGGCCTTGAAATACAGAATAAAGCAGGGCAAAGGCTAACAGAGTTTTACCAAGCGAACGCACTGGTCATAGCAAACACCCTCTTCCAACAACATAAGAGAAGATTTTACACATGGACATCACCAGATGGTCAACACTGAAATCAGATTAATCATATAGTTTGAAGCCAAGGATGAAGAAGACCGGGAGCTGACTGTGGCTCAGATCATGAACTCCTTATTGCCAAATTCAGACTTAAATTGAAGAAAGTGGGGAAAACCACTAGACTATTCAGGTATGACCTAAATCAAATCCCTTATGATTATACAGTGGAAGTGAGAAATAGATTTAAGGGACTAGATCTGATAGACAGAGTGCTTGATGAAATACGGACAGAGGTTTGTGACATTGTACAGGAGATAAGGGATCAAGACCATCCCGAAGAAAAAGAAATGCAAAAAAGCAAAATGGCTGTCTGAGGAAGCCTTACAAATATCTGTGAAAAGAAGGGAAGAGAAAAGCAAAGGAGGAAAGAAATATACCAATTTGAATGCAGAGTTCCAAAGAATAGTAAGGAGAGATAAGACAGCCTTTCTCAGCCATCAATGAGAAATAGAGGAAAAAAATAGAGAAGGAAAGACTAGAGATCCTCTTCAAGAAAATTAGAGATACCAAGGGAATATTTCATGAAAAGATGGGCTCAATGAAGGACAAAAATGGTATTGACCTAATAGAAGCAGAGGATATGAAGAAGAGGTGGCAAGAATACACAGAATATACAGAAAAGATATTCCCGAACCAGATAATCATGATGATGTGATCACTCACCTAGAGCCAGACATCCTGGAATGTGAAGTAAGTGGGCCTTAGGAAGTATTGCTATGAACAAAGCAAGTGGAGGTGATGGAATTCCAGTTGAGCTATTTCAAACCCTAAAAGATGATGCTGTGAAAGTGCTGCACTCAATATGCCAGCAAATTTGGAAAACTCAGCAGTGGCCACAGGACTGGAAAAGGTCAGTTTTCATTCCAGTCCCAAAGAAAGGCAATGCCAAAGAATGCTCAAACTATTGCACAATTGCACTCATCTCACACACTAGTAAAGTAATGCTCAAAATTCTCCAAGCTAGGCTTCAGCAATATGTGAACCATGAACTTCCAGAAGTTCAAGCTGGTTTTAGAAAAGGCAGAGGAACCAGAGATCAAATTGCCAACATCTGCTGGATCATGGAAAAAGCAAGAGAGTTCCAGAAAAACATCTATTTCTGCTTTATTGACTATGGCAAAGCCTTTGACTGTGTGGATCACAATAAACTGTGGAAACTTCTGAAAGAGATGGGAATACCAGAACACCTGACCAGCCTCTTGAGAAACCTGTATGCAAGTCATGAAGCAATAGTTAGCACTGGACATGGAACAACAGACTGGTTCCAAATAAGGAAAGGAATTCGTCAAGGCTATATATTGTTACCCTGCTTATTTAACTTATATGCAGAGTACATCATGAGAAATGCTGGACTGGAAGAAACACAAGCTGGAATCAAGATTGCTGGGATCAATAACCTCAGATATGCAGATAACACCACCCTTATGGCAGAAAGTGAAAAACTAAAGAGCTTCTTGATGAAAGTGAAAGAGGAGAGTCGAAACGTTGGCTCAAAGTTCAACATTCAGAAAAGTAAGATTATGGCATCCTATCCCATCACTTCATGAGAAATAGATGAGGAAACAGTGGAAACAGTGGCTGACTATTTTTGGGGGCTCCAAAATCACTGCAGATGGTGATTTCAGCCACGAAATTAAAAAATGCTTACTGCTTGGAAGGAGTGTTATGACCAACCTCGACAGCATATTAAAAAGCAGAGACATTACTTTGTCAACAAAGGTTTGTCTAGTCAAGGCTATGGTTTTCCCAGTAGTCATGTATGGATGTGAATGTTGGACTATAAAGAAAGCTGAGCACAGAAGAATTGATGCTTTTGAACTGTGGTGTTGGAGAAGACTCTTGAGAGTCCCCTGGACTTCAAGGAGATCTAACCAGTCCATCCTAAAGGAGATCAGTCCTGGGTATTCAGTGGAAGGACTGATGTTGTAGCTGAAACTCCAGTACTTTGGCCACCTGATGCAAAGAGCTGACTCATTTGAGAAGACCTTGATGCTGGGAAAGATTGAGGGCAGGTGGAGAAGGGGATGACAGAGGATGAGATGGTTGGATGGCATCACTGACTCAATGGACATGAGTTTAGGTGGGCTCTGGGAGTTTGTGATGGACAGGGAGGTCTGGTGTGCTGCAGTTTATGGTGTTGCAAAGAGTAGGACGCGACTAAGTGACTGAACTGAAATGAACTGAACTAATAAATTAGCCACACTGAATAAAATAAAGGGATGAAGTTGAAATCTCATCCAATTCTGGAACAGTTCTAAATACTTCATAAATATCTGAAGTATGTAAGGTATCCAAATGTAAGTTTCCTAAGTTTTACATAGGAATGTTTGAAAAAAAAATTTAGAATTCATAAGAAATCTCTGTTTGAAGCTCAACTCATCATAGAGAAAATGACCCTTAGACCTTTTTCTATGCTATTAAGTAATGTTGACCCTTTTGTGAACAAAAAGGACATGAATGTCAATGTGAATTTTTAAAGATGTTTTTCTAGAGATTTTCCCATTTATGATCATTCATCAATAGAGGGAATAAAATGAAGCATTGTTAGAAATATTTGATTTTCTTAGGCATGTATGAAGCTATAAAAAGTATCTTTAAGCATATGAATTTTGGAAGCCTCCTGAATCTACCTTTCCAAACATAAGTTTATTTATGCCTTTTAAAAATTTATTTCTTTACATTTCATTTATTTATTCATTTATCCTGGCTGTGCCATGTGGCATGTAGAATCTTATTTCTCTCACCAGGAATCAAGCTCCTGTCCCTCGCAGTGGAAGTTGGAGTCTTAACCACTGGACCACCAGGGAAGTCCTAATTTTAATTTTAGTTGTCTCTTCATTGTATCTTTCGTGACTCTAAGGCTTGTCATACATTTTAATTCCAGTAGAAACAATAACGGTAAATGAGCCTTTTTTCCATCTTCAATGGAGCAGTTATGACAGTTATATGACCCTTGAGAATAGAGCCAGAAAGGATTCAACTAGTGCATGTGACTCTGATTCTGGCATTTAACTCTGATCACAATTTGTTATTCAATCAAAAATATTTTTTATATTGATTTCATATTTTTCTGAGTATTTTGAGTTGATAAACTCTGGACATACTGCCTTTACAAAACAAAATAAAGGAACTTCAGTGTACTGTCCAGAGAAGTTGATATCTAGAAATATGAATGAAACCAAGCAAATGATTAGGTGGAAGTTTTCATATCATAGTGGTCAGTCTCCTATATCCATTCAGTGTCCTCATGCATTTCATGTTCTGTGCTTTCTTCTAGAACATCAGTCAAAAAATAAGCGAGAATAAATTCAAGTGGAACAGTTTGCGAAAAATCAGTAAGAATTTAAGGTAGAAGTGGTAGAGGGTGGATCAGGATGTGATAGAATGGGAAGGTTTATCATTGATTTGTGATGATTGTGACCTTAATCTTTCTCATGGAAGATGAAACGTTTGATCTCATCTAACTTTGCCTCAATCACTCTATGTGTCCTTTCCTTACTTCCACTGCCATATCACTGAACAAAAGGTACTTTGAAGATTCAGTTAGACAGTCATTCCCAGGAACATATGCACATGAGGGGATTTATGCATGTGCTAATGCACACTGGCATTTATGAGAGTGTTACTAGGAATAATTGTATCAGCAATTTCTCTGTTACTTTTGACCTAAATAGCTCAAAACCTAAATACGTACCTTTCCCAGACAGATAATTAGCTCTGCTGCTTCATTTCAAAATTTTCAAAACCTTTTCAGCATAATACAATTTTCTCTCTCTATCCTTTTGTTCATATGTGTCATGTATACACACATATACACATATGCATACACACAAATGCATATACACACTAACAACTTTTCCAAAGAGAAATTCAATGAATGCTTTAAACAATGGTAGGTCTCAGGTGAAATTTCATTTGACCAGGCTGTAAATGCAGAATGAAGATATGAGGCTGAGATAAGTCTGATAGAAAGACCATTATCCAAGGCTAAAATCGAGCAATAAAAGTTACGGTACATCTAGGTTCAAGAGACCAGCAAAGATAACTAGTCTAAAGCAAATTGAAGACTATGGAATGTAACATACAACGAACTCCTGAATGTTTGAGAGGACTATGTGTAGTTTTTAATATATGCAAATCTCTGGACCCATACTGATAACTACTGAATCATATTTGTTTAATCAGTATCTCTGTAGCCAATGAACCGAATTCTGTAGCCAATAATTTCTTAAAAACTACATCCAGATGTCTCTGATGTAGTCAATCCAGAGACCCCCAGCAATATTAAGAACAATACTTAAAGATATTTATGACAGATGTCTGTTAGAAACAGGGAAAGAGACACAGGTATCAGAAATCAAGCAAAGGTGACTTTCCAGAGACCAGGGAAAATATCACAGATAAGACAAACTACCATGCATTAGTAAGATCTCGTTAGGTTATCCTGAAGTAACAAATAATCCCCAATTCTCAGTCATTTTTAACTAAGTTATTTTAACAACACAGGTCTGTTTTTGCTTGCTTTCATTGGGCTGGCTGTGCATCAGCTGTGGCTCTATTCCACATGGCTTCTGCATTCTAGGAAGTAACCCCCACTGGGATATGTTCTCATGGCAGAAAGGGGAAAACACTCACTGAATCACACAGTTGGGCCCCAAAATCACTGCAGATGGTGACAGCAGCCATGAAATTAAGACCCTTGCTCCTTGGAAGAAAAGTTATGACCAATCTAGGCAGTGTATTGCAAAACAGAGACACTACTTTGTCAACAAAGGTCCATCTAGTCAAAGCTATGGTTCTTCCAGTAGTCATGTATGGATGTGAGAGTTGGACTCTAAAGAACACTAAGTGCCAAAAAATTGATGTCTTTTGAACTGTGGTGTTGGAGAAGACTCTTGAGAGTCCCTTAGACAGCAAGGAGATCAAACCAGTCCATCCTAAAGGAAATGAGTCCTGAATATTCACTGGAAGGACTGTTGCTGAAGCTGAAACTCCAATACTTGGGCCACCTGATATGAAGAACTGACTCATTTGAAAAGACCCTGATGCTGGCAAAGAGTGAAGGTGGGAGGAGAAGGGGACAACAGAGAATGAGATGGTTGGATGGCATCACCAACTCAATGGATGTGAGTTTGAGTAAACTCTGGGAGTTGGTGATTGACAAGGAGGCCTGGCTTGCTGCAGTCTGTGGGGTCACAAAGAGTCAGACTCGGCTGAGCGGCTGAGCGGCTGAACTGGAACTGAACCACACAGTGTCTCTCAAAGCTTCTGCTCAGATGGGGTATATATATCATGAACTCACATTCATTGGCTAAAACCAGTCTTATGGACAAGCTTGATGTTATGGCGTGAGGACTGAATCTCCCCAACAGGAAAACACTGCAAATTACATGACCATATGTGGGAATGTATAATCATCTCCAAGGTAGAGGGCCAAGCACCGGTACAACACCTGTGGTATATGACTCTGAGATCTGTCTTCAAGAGGAAACTTGACATTAGAAATTAAGGTAGCTGACAACCAGCAACCCATTGAGGGATTTTGTGTTTCTTATCCCCATAATTCTGGTCTCTACTAGGTTAGAAGTCCTAGTCTTTAAAGAAGGCACAATATTTCTAGGCAACACAGCAAGGATCTCATGGAACATCAAAGCTGCCTCCTAAGTAATTTGAGCTCTCTTTGTATACTAGCCAGCAGGCAAAAAAAACAAGGTATCCATTATGGAAGACATCATGTACCCTAATCAATAGGAGAAGGTACACCTATTCTTACAAGATAGGGCAGAGAGAAAAATGTGTGGGACATCCCTGGATACTCCCTTGCCCAGTATGACTTTGAAAGGTCACATGCAGCAACCTAGCAAGAGAAGGTTTTTTTTACCAGACATCCCAACCTCTCATTAAATTTGTCTCACTACTAAGTGAGTGACAGAGAACAGCAGAGGTATTAGGTGAGTGTGAAAGTGAGGTGAATTTAGAATAAGTGTGGAAAGAGGGAGATCATGAGAATTAATTGTAGCTCTTATATGAACTGAATGGGGTTCCCAGGCGGCACTAGTAGTAAAGAACCTGCTGGAGGAGGGGACTTAAGAGATGCAGGTTTGATCCCTGGGTTGGGAAAATCCCCTGGAAGCCATGGCAACCTATTCCAGTATTCTTGCCTAGAAATTCCCATAAACAGAGGAGCCTGGCAGGCTACAGTCCATAGAGTTGCAAAGAGTTGGGCATGACTGAAGTGACTTGGCATGCATTTGAACTGGAGGGGAAGAGCCTATAGCTGATCATATCAACTGTTCCCTTGTAAGTTTCCCCTAAGAAAGAATCCAACAGGAGCCATGAAAGAGCTCATCCCCATATCTGCTGAGCATAAGAGCTCAATTGTGGCAGCCATAAAATTTCTCATGGACAGCGGTTAGCTGCCAGCCACCAGCCACAAAGTCTTCAAATTGGCTGCAGCATTTAGATCAAGGCCCCTGGAAAGCTCCTGGCTAGTGATTGAGCATGATGAGGTATGGGACTTGGCTATTTCTGCCAGTGTGGGAGTCCTTGAGTCTGAGTTCTCCCATAGGGCTGGCTGAGCCTGCCCCTTAGGAGCACCATGATCTGAGGCTTTTCCTATCCAGTTATCTTCCGTTGCCCCTCTCCTTTCACAGGTGTGATGCTGCACTGTGGCCTGAGGCCTTCCTGCCTTTTCCTGTTCCCTTCATGTCCCAGGCATCCTCCTCAATGACTCTCTTATTCTACATTCCATCTATCTTGGTGTCTGCATTCTGGAGGGCATGAACTGACATACTTGGGAACAATCATATAATCTCTGACATTTGGAAACCAAAGAAGGAGGAAAGAGCCTAAAAACAGAAGTGAGACCCCAGAAATAAGAAATGCACGTGAAAATAGGGTAGACTCTTGCCTCAGACTGAGCATTTAAATGCTGGTTAGGGAAGTAAGAACCAGCTCCAATACAGGAATACTTGGCTTGAAGTGAAAGTTACGTGGGCTGAAGAAGGCAGAGTCTTTTTGCAGTGAGACTGTAGCACTCAAGATAGACTAGGCCTGACACATCTCATGTTATAAAAATACAAATAAGTTTCATAACACTGAATTTAAACAAGTACACTTTTCTCACACAATGAAGGTGAAGTTGCGAGACCTAATTGTCTGTTGGTTAGTTTTTTTTATAAATTATAAATAAATATTTATTTATAATAAGTTATAAAATAATTAAAGAAATAAAGCACTACTTAAATTGATGGAGGTTGTTTTCCTAGAAGTGTGTATAAAATATTTGTAAACTTCTCCAAACAAGTTATTGGCTTATGAACAGGCTGGACATGTGCTCTGGAATCACTGAGTTGTGGTTTCTATCCTCAGCTCCATCATTTAGCACCTCTCCTTAGGCCACTGATCCCAAAGACTATTTCCTTAAGAGATAAGTAGTAGTACTGGCCCCATGGAATTATTATTAAGTTAACCTGAAATGCTACACGGAAGCATTTACCACCGAATCTGACATATAATAAGCTTCCCTGGGAGCTCAGTTGGTAAAACATCTGCCTGCAATGCAGGAAACTCCAGTTCGATTCCTGGGTCGAGAAGTTCCCCTGGAGAAGGGATAGGCTGTCCACTCCAATATTCCTGGTCTTCCCTCACGGTTCAGACAGTAAAGAATCCTCCTGCAATGTGGGAGACCCGGGTTCAATCCTTGTGTTGGAAGATCCCCTGAAGGAGGGCATGGCAACCCATTCCAATATTCTTGCCTAGGGAATCCCCATGGACAGACAGCCTGGCAGGATATAGTCTATGGGGTTGTAAAGAGTCAGACACAGATGAGCGACTAAGCACAGCACTGTCATATAACATGCAGTCAATAATTTTAGCTTTGCAATTCCTTCTTTTAAATCCAATCCTCCAGAATTTTGTTGATGGGATCATCATTTACAGTGTTAGCCTACATCTCTAAAAAGTGTATGGTACCACATATCCTCAACAAAACTTCACACAAAGTCAAAACAGAATCTTACATTTAACTCAAAATAACCTGGCCTTTTTCTTCAATACTTTGCTTTGATTTTTTAAAGTACTTGTTGATCAAGACTAACAAAGAAAGGTGCAAAACAGGAACTTTAAAACTGCTTTGACAACACTGTTCAACAGAGATTGTTACTTGTCTTGCTGTTTTCTTGAAAATCCATCAGCATTGATGTTTTATATCTCCTTCTGAGAAATGCCTCTTTTCAGAGATGAAAACACAGCCTCTGAGAAAGGTGAGCTGCCAAGGTAGGATGTCTAAGAGTGACAGAGATATTGCTTCTCTGTGTAGTTTTGAAGCAAACATGCCAATAGCTCATAGTAGAGTCTTCCTGGGAACCACTGGGAAAAAATAGAACCCTAGTTCCTATGTTTATCCTCTTTCAAGCATATCTAGGAAGCTGAGATGTAAACTCAGGGGTTACCTAAGAGTTTGCTTGCTTGGATTTTTTGGGGGGATGGAGTAACAGTTCTGTGCAAAGTGTTGTAGTAAAGAGTTAGTTGCTCAGCCATGTCTGACTCTTTGTGATCCTACAGACTATAGCCCGCCAGACTCCTCTGTTCATGGAATTCTCCTGGCAGGAATCCTGGCATGGATAGCCATTCCCTTCTCCAGGGGATCTTCCTGACCCAGAGTGCTAGTGGCTCAGATGGTAAGAAATATGCCAGCAATGCAGGAGACACAGGTTTGATCCCTGAGTTGGGAAGCTGGGAAGATCCCCTAGAAAAGGGAAATGCCTACCCACTCCAGTATTCTTGCCTAGAGAATTCTATGGACAGAGGAGCCTGGGTGGGGGGGTATGAGGGGTCTGGAGGTGGGTGGAGGGCTACAGTTCATGGTGTCACAAAGAGTCAAACAGTCCTGTGAAACTAAGCTCAAAAATCCATCTCTGACCCTGATGCACAATCCAGTGTATTTATACCTTTGCAAAGTTCTGAACCACCTGGATTTTTTTCTGTTGATTTTTTAAGATGATTTGATCATATAAGGGAGAAGGAAAATTAAATTGTAAAATAAATGGCAAAAGTCTGAAAAGGAAATGAAGACTGTATCTTTAAAGGAGATAATAAAACTTGCCTGTGGGCAAGTTGACCACTGTTACATGCTAACTATTCAAATCTCTCAAGTTAGGCATTTTACAATGAATGAATAGAAGGAAATTAATGTTTTATTCAATAAAATAATTAATTAAAAAGTTTGTATTTGATGCTATCTTCCTCTTACTTTCTCCACAGCTACATAGCTAATGACCTTCTGCTGCCCTATGAGTCTCCACTATCCCACTAGCCAGGGGGCTCCTGCTCTAGAACGTGTCAGCAATGGCCTCTTGTAGGCATCATTTCCCACTAAAACAACCTGAGCTTATGAAAAATTAGAACCAAGAGATTGGCATCTTATACTTTTCTCTCTTTTGACAGCAATATGCCCCAGCCCATAGTTAGACTTTTAAGAGAGAGCATGATTCATTACATTTTCTACAATTTTTGATGGATGGAAATTGTCATACAATTCATCTTCACAGTCCCATTAATCCTTGATGAGTACAAGTGGCTCTTCACATTCACTCATCTCAAGCTTCATGCAGGCAAGAGTTTTGGCTTCTTGCTCACTGCGATAAACACCATCATATTACAAGTGCTCAGACATTCATGTTTTATGAAGGAAAACGTGAACAAGGGAAGTAAGTCCACTCTGGGGAGAGAGAGGGATGGCTTAGAGGATTTCCGGCACATTTGTCATCTGTGCCTCCTTGGGATTCATTCTCTCTGCTCCTGGCAAGGGTAACTCCTATATGGAGATCAGTCTTCTTCCTCTCAGTCTAACATGTTACTCAGCCAATCAACCACTAGATCCCTGTGGCCACTGTGACTATTGTGGAGACTGGAAAATTCCTCAAGTCGATTGAACTACAATAAACCCAGGTACTGTGTAGCAGCTCAAACATGCCTCAACCCTCTTGCCAGTACGAAGGGAGACTAGTGGCATCAGGCCTGTGGCACTGTAGACCTGGATCTAGACATGTCTGCAGCTAGATCAAGTGGCTAAGTGGTAAAGAATCTCCCTGCCAAGGCAGGAGACACAGGTTTGATCCTTGGGTTGGGAAGATCCCTTGGAGGAAGAAATGGCAACCCACTCCAGTTTTCTTGTCTGGAAAATCCCATAGACAGAGGAACTGGTGGGCTACAGTTCATGGGGTCACAAAGAGTCAGACATGACCGAGCGCACACCCACACAGAGGTCAGGTGTAAGACCAGTTTTGGACAAAATGGTGTTAGAATGAGTCTCAGTGTCCTTCTAGTATCTTCTCTGTTACCTTCACCCTGATGATGACCCTTTCTCCTGTAGAATTGCTAGTTGAAGGTCTATAGTTCATGGGGTCGAAAGAATCAGATACACCTGACCACATAGGTCAATCCTAGGACTCATCAGTTTTGTCAAATACTAAATTCCCTTTTGTTAAAGCCCAATATAGTTGGGTTTTCTGGCACTTACATTGTAACGCAGTTCTAAATGAACCATCACAATGCAGCAATTACTAAATAAATGTTAGTGGGGGCTAACATCTCAGAAATGTAGTTGCTATCAGGAAAGGACCAGGAATGACACAAAGCAGGAAATCAATGTGTCATTTGTATTTATTGCTTGAAAATACCCTTTCTATTTAACAATGTAAGTGGAAGTAGTTAACTACTGAGTATGTTTGCCCCAAATGTATGTTTTTACTCATGCAGTACACTTTGATGTGGAGACTGGGCTCCAGTAACATCAAACTGTGTTCATACTTTCTTCCAAATCATTCACTCACCATTACCATTAATGTCTTCCCTGAGCCCAAGTTGGTAATTCAGAGCCATAATATGTGGATTTCTTGCCTTAGGCTCAAACAGTCACTTTCACCACTTCATATCCTCAGTGATATGTGTTTCCTACTTTTGTGCTACTAATATCTTAACTCTCACATTTTTTTTTTCCAGACATCAATTTCCTGTGTCTGGCTGTTTATTGATGCTGCTCGGGTCTTAAGGTCAAGTGTTAAAAATGGGATCATTGCATATCTTTTTATTACCTGCTGTGGTGACTTATAATAGCAAAACAAAGCAACACAGTGGGAAACAAAGAAACCTGTCCCAAAAAGAAGGGATGAAGTTTCTATTAACTTCAGATGTTATATTTAAAACTGATATACTTAAGCAACAATTGTGTTATTTCTCCTTACTAAAATATATTTTAACTCTGCCTAAAATTTGGTGTCTTGGAAAGAATATTAAATGTGCAATCAACCATTGACTAGCTATCTAATTTTAGATGGGCGACGCATACTTTCTGAACCTCCTTTACCTTATCTTTAGGGAGGTATGAAATAATTTCCAGAGTTATTATAAGTTAAAAAAGATCAAATATGTCAAAGACACCTAGCAAGTTACCCTGTATAAGTTGAGTACATTTCCACTATCTGGCACCATAAAAGAAAAAATACTTGAAGAGTAAAAATACATGTTGTTTATTTCTCTAAGGGGGCTTTGGCAATAATCATTGGGTAGTATACTCTCAAGACCAAATTGGGGGGAAGGGGAAAGGGAAGATCCTGCTTGAAAATGGAAAAGTAATAAAAATAAATATTCTATATTTTCTGTCATAATTATAAGTTAGGTATCATACAGAGTTAAGCAGATCTTTTGAATGGATTTTATGGTTATTTCTGTAAAAAATATGATAACTCAAGATTTTTCTGAAAGTTAGGGCTTAAGGTAGTCATGGCAAGTGAGTTATGCTTGCAAAACAAATATGTCATTATTTATCATAAGTGCTTATTGTCAAGAGTTTGAAGGTGATATTGTGGCCCATTGATTGGTCATTAAGTGAAAAACTTAGAATGGGGAGTAGAGAGATTTTTTTAAACTTTATCAACGTTCTTATTATTCACTTCTGAGGTTCTAAAAAGACAGAACTGAAATCTAATGCTTATTAAAGGCATAACAAATTCTATGGAACATCCTTAAGAGACTTATTTTTACTTGAAACATGACAAGTGCTTTTAAGATTAACATATGCTATTATCTATGGTACTTTGAAATCTAAAATTAAAACAGACCTTATTCCTGTACACAAATAAGACTTCTCTGCTTTTTAAAGTGTAAATGGCTTGAATAAGAGTGTATGGAAAATTCAAATCAAATCATGATATTCAGATTCAACTTAGAATATAGTTTATAGAAGTTCACAATGTGGGAGATCTTTTCCAAAAATTCAACTGACGAAGGGGAAGTTCTGGAAAATATATGTTTTATTTGTATCTTCAAAACTAACATAAGCTTTGAATATGGTTTGAGAACATGCCAAGTTTTTACAAATGAGTTTAGCTAACCATATGTGGCTCATTTCTCAATCTAGAAGTAGAGGCTAGAAATATAGAATGTTAGCATATAATGGCCTTGAGCTTCCCGGGCATAAGGCTAACATAATGCCAGTTTAAAGTATAAAGATAATTTTGGCTTCCTAAAGGTATCATTTTTATGGTGGAAGAAAAAATTCTATGTATTGAGCCACTTAATTCATTGATATTTATTCATGAAGTATCCAAGTGCCTACCCTTGGCTGGGCAGTGACCAGAGCAGAGAGGTCCCTGTTCTCAGGGCATCACAGACTATGGAACCAGCATGATTTCAGCCCCATGTGATCAGATGTTCTTTCAGGGGAAGTACAAGGCAGGTGCAATGGGAGCACAAGTCCTGGGGCCCCAACCCTGGCTGATGGTCTGGGAAGTCCCTTGGGAAGAAGTGACTCTCCAGGTCATGCAGAGCATTAGTAAGACACAGACATGGGATAGCAGTGGAGAGAAGAGAGTGTGTGTACTAACAGCTGAAGTCAAGAGAAAGTGAAAAATTACAGAGGTCTTTGGGCAGAACTTCACTGGACGTGTTAATCCCATATTTCAATGGTTGGAACTGTGCTTGGCTCAAATAGGAAACCCAGTATTTATTAGCGAAATGAATGGAGCAATGTGTGTACGATTGGGCATAGTTCAAGCATAACTCCCAGATTTCTTAAGCACACTTAATGATATTCTGCTCTATGTGCTTCCCAGATATTACTAGTGGTAAAGAACCTGCCACCAATGTAGAAGACAAGAGATGTGGGTTCGATTCCTGGGTCGGGAAGATCCCCTGGAGGAGGGCATGGCAACCCACTCCAGTATTCTTGCCTGGAGAATCCCATGGACAGAGGAGCCTCAGGCAGGCTACAGTCCATGAGGTCTCAAAGACACAGCTGAAGTGACTTAGCACACAGATTTTGTTCTATTTCTTCCTTTGCTTCAGTTGCCATTTTCTTAGTTTATGATGAAGGATAAAGGAAAATCTGTGAATATTCACACCCTATTAATTCTTATCCTTGTTATAAGAATAATCTGAAGGCAGGGATCAGTTTAATTCCCTCCTCCCCATTTCCCCTGGACTGCTTGATTTTAGGTGCTCTTCAATTCTGGGCTAAATTAATGCAATTGCCTCGTAGCGGATCTTTCTCCACGGTGCCGCCAGATTTATCCTTATAAATGCAGATTTGCTCATGTCACTCCCTAAATTAAAACCCTGTGATAGCTTTTCCATTTATTCAGACTAAAAATCCAAACTTTTATGTGACACTCAAGGTTTTTTTCAGATTTCAATCCTATACCAAATCTCATCTGCCATGTTTTCTCCCCTTGACCTTAAAATCACCCAAATACAAGGTGTTCTCACCTTAACTTTGTTCCAGATGGTTGATCCAGGGATAGAATTCAAGACTGAATATGTGAGGAAGGGCGGCAATGACTTTTGAGGACACGGGCAGGTTAAATTGTGACCTCAGCCAGAAGTCACACTGGTCTGTCTGCTTGAACTTCTTCCTTTGGCTAAATCATGTTTAAAGAGGTAATTCGAGAACTTCCCTGGCCGTCCAATGGTTAGGACTCAGTGCTTCCACTGCAGGGGGTGCAGTTTTGATCCCCAGACAGGGAACTAAGATCCCATAGGCCACGCAGCCAAAAAGATAAAAAAAAAAAAAGGCAAACTAGTGTGGTTTTTTGAGGAAGGTTTATATTATTCGTGCGCTCGGTTACTCAATCATGTCCGGCTATTTGTGACTCCATGGACTGTAGTCTGCCAGGTTCCTTTGTATTAAGTAAGTAAGTAAAATCGCTCAGTCGTGTCCGACTCTCTGTGACCCCGTGGACTGTAGCCTATCAGGCTCCTCCGTCCATGGGACTGTAGTCTGCCAGGCTCCTTTGTATTAAGAGCCAGTCTTTTCAAGTTTGATCGCCATGCCTCTCCGTGGCTGACAGAAGGCTCTGTCCTTCTCCATATCAGAGTGCCTCCTTCAAGCCTCTCTGCCGTTGTCATCTTTGAGTTGATCTCTTCTCGTCTGTGGGCCACGTGAGGGACAGACCATGAATTATTTGCAGCAAGTGGAAGTGGAGATAATTGAAGGGAGGGAAAGATACGATCCATGAAAAACTGCTTGATATTTTCAGAACCTTTCTTTTTAAAAACTCTTTTGAGTTGAGCATTTTCAAACTATCAATAGAAAGAAAAGTTTTCCAGGACATTGTGGAACTCAAATATCCAGTAATTATTTTCCCTGTTCAAACAAAACAGAGGCTTCTAATAGTCACCTGTCATACTATG
The DNA here is from genome assembly GCA_006410615.1 of Neotragus moschatus. NCBI lineage: Eukaryota > Metazoa > Chordata > Mammalia > Artiodactyla > Bovidae > Neotragus > Neotragus moschatus. The sequence continues at coordinate 337,509 of SJYA01000257.1, forward strand.
TATAGACCTGAAATGCCTGAAATGACACAGAGAAAGTTTAGAGAACTGATTTTTATTTAGCAAATCCCTGGATGAGACAGAATTCTTATACTTTGTAAAACATGTTGACTAACAGCCACAGCACTCTGAATGCCCCTGGCCTTTATGCTGTGAAAACTGAATTGTATGCAGAATCAGAATTGTATGCCCTCAAAACTGCTTATGTCAATTGTACTTGTTCCTGGAACTGTATTATGAAATAGTATATAAACCAAAGAAATGTGAGTTTGAACAATTAGTGAGAGTTTCTCCAAAAAACTTTGTTGAGAAACTATGTCAATGGTTTTTAAGATACTCAATATAAGGAGTTTTACTGAAAAAAAAAATGGTGTTATTGGATGTGGTGAGATTAGGGCAAATTTGTTAAATCTAAAAGGAGTCTGAACTATGTTTATTTGTTTGTTTTTCCAAAGGTATTTAAATTTGGACTCAGCTTTAAAGAAACTGAAACTACATTAAAAAGTGAAAACTAATAGATGCATTTTGTCTATAAAGATTATGTGGAAATCCAATTAGGGAAAGCACACATAAATCAAAGACTATTTCAAAATTGGATAAACAGTGTGTATTTACTTTACATTTTAAAGAGTTTTATATGGGTTCATGTGTTCCTTTTTAAAAAAATATTGCTCCAATTTTTAAATATTTTGTTTAACCAGATCCTCTATATTTATATTCTATTAAAAAATCATCAAGCAAAGAGCCTGGCACACAATAGTTTCGATAAGCCTCAAAAAATGCTGATTTCCTTCCTCCCTACAAAAAAAAAAAAAACCCACAAAATTATCCCACTAAAGACTCAAAGATAAGTGATTCAAAGAAAGTTGTTTTGGAGATAGCCATTGACCTACAGGAAGTCAAACTTTTATTCAGGTAGAATTGTGTACAGTCGATGACATAGTCAATAAAATAATGTAAAAGGTTAATTTATTCATAGAAAATTATTTGAACAGTTACATTCTTGAAGGTACTTTGGAAATGGCTCTGGAGGTAGAACATATTTTCCTAATGGTGATGACATACAAAGCAATGCCCTGAATTCAGGAAAGTGAAAAGTTGCTCGGTCATGTCCAGCTTTTTGTGACCCCATGGACTACAGTGCATGGGGTCACAAAAAGCTGGACATGACCGAGCAACTTTTCTCCAAGTCAGAATACTGGAGTGGGTAGCTGTTCCCTTCTTCAGGGGACTTTCCCAACCCAGAGATCGAACCCAGGTCTCCTACATTGCAGGCTGATTCTTTACCACCTGAGCTACCACGGAAGTCCAAGACTACTAGAGTGGGTAGCCTATCCCTTCTCTTGCATATCTTCCTGACCAAGAAATTGAGCCAACCAAAGTCTCCTGCAATGCAGGTGGATTCTTTATCAGCTGAGCTACCAGGGAAGCCAAGAACTGGACAATTCAAGAAAGCAGCAGATGTTAAACTCTTCAGTACCATTTCAAGATATTTTCTCTTCTGAGAAGGTACAAATCAGCATTTGGGTACCTAACGACTTTCCCAGCCCAAACCATTATTCATGACATCATATTAGATGCTGACATCACCACTGAAAGTTTCTGCTGTTATTTTTTGTTCAGATCTAGCAAAACATGTATCACATTTTGGCAAGTCTGTATTATCCATAATATTGACAAAAAGGAATTTGTATAGCCCAAAGTTATTTTTCACATGATTTTACATCCCCAAAATAATTTTTCCTTGAATTTGTAAAGTTCCCAAGTACAAAATCACCTACCTATACATCGACCTTCTACAAGTGATGTGAGACAATTTGCCAAAAAAAAATCAGGGAACCAGATTAAAAAAGCTGTAGTGTCAGCTCTGTCTTAAACATAAGGCATTCACCCTTTCCAACCACTTGAACTATACTCTTCTGTCAGTAATGGCATGTTAAAATTTAATGGAATGATGCTCTAAATGTTTGGGGCAAAAGAAAACTTCAAAAGCATTATAGAAAGTACCTACAAATGCAGAGTATTTGAACACAGTGAAATATTATTTGCAAACTATTTTGCTCAGGTCTCAGAAATATTGTGCAGTTTAAATATAGCTATGAGGCTGAAATGGTGACTGCAGCCATGAAATTAAAAGACGCTTACTCCTTGGAAGAAAAGTTATGACCAACCTAGATAGCATATTCAAAAGCAGAGACATTACTTTGCCAACAAAGGTCCGTCTAGTGAAGGCTATGGTTTTTCCTGTGGTCATGTATGAATGTGAGAGTTGGACTGTGAGGAAAGCTGAGCGCCGAAGAATTGATGCTTTTGAACTGTGGTGTTGGAGAAGACTCTTGAGAGTCCCTTGGACTGCAAGGAGATCCAACCAGTCCATTCTGAAGGAGATCAGCCCTGGGATTTCTTTGGAAGGAATGATGCTAAAGCTGAAACTCCAGTGCTTTGGCCACCTCATGCGAAGAGTTGACTCATTGGAAAAGACTCTGATGCTGGGAGGAATTTGGGACAGGAGGAGAAGGGGACGACAGAGGATAAGATGGCTGGATGGCACCACTGACTCAATGGACATGAGTCTGAGTGAACTCTGGGAGTTGGTGATGGACAAGGAGGCCTGGCATGCTGCAATTCATGGGGTCATAAAGAGTCGGACACAACTGAGCAACTGAACTGAACTGAATGAGGCTGAAAGGGAATAATACACTTCAGACAGTTTAAGTTCTAGAATAATTGTGAAAAATGAGCTGCCAATGAATAAGAAGATATTGCTCTTTCATTTTCCGTATCAAACCAATAATCATCATGTCTTTCTAAATAGTATTTTCAAATTATTCAAATCCAACTAAGTTTATCTTCCCTAAATGTTTAGATAATATTATACTGACAAATGGTTCATGGCATAATGACTGTTTAGGACACCTTGTGTGTGTTATGTTATGTGTGTTAGTCACTCACTTGTGTTTGACTCTTTGCGGTAGCCTGCCAGGCCTCCCTATCCATGAAATTCTCCAGGCAAGAATACTGGAGTGGATTGCCATTCTCTTCTCCACTTCCCTAAAGGTTAAGATAATATTATATCGACAAATGGTACACGGCATAATGACTGTTTAGGACACCTCGATTTTGGTAAATCCAAGCCCAGGCCCTCAATAGAGCTCACCTCAGTCTCTTTCACTAAGATTGTTACCCTCTAATGAGGAGACCCTTGCTTCTTCATCTGTGATTCTCTCCACATCATTAGCTATATACTCTTCCTCTGGTTTTCTGACTCAATCTTTCTCATAGGATTTTCTGACATACATTCATCCTTCTTCTGCATTCTCCATTGGCTTAATCTCATTGACAATCCAGAAGATTCCAGGCTCCCCTTTCTTTAGAAACACTTTCCTTCACACCTGTGTGAGTTCCTGCCCTTCTCTCTCATTCTTTCTCTTTTTCCCTTTCACTCTTCTTCTCTCCCTCCCTTCTTCTTTCCCCTTTTACTCTACCTTCCTGCCTTTCTTCCTTCTCTCACATTAATTTATTAAGTTATTCATTTATATTTAATTTGCAAATATTTACTGAGCATCTCTTTTGCATCCCAAACATCGTTAGCTGCTGAAGATGCACCTTGAAACAGGATGTAAAATTCTCAAAAGTCTGGCCTCCTTTGTGACTGATCCACAGATCACACCCTCTCTGTGTCCATGATTATCTGACTTCTGCCACCAAAGTCTACTGCAAACACTCTTTCCTTGCAAAGTCTATAATCTAGGAGATTTTCTTTTTTCTTTGTCTAGATTCTTGTTTGTCTCTTTAGAGCTGTTTGTGGTCTCTTTTAGACCACAGCTGCCTTCTAGAATGTCCCATTTTTCTTGGCTTCCCTGAAAATGTCCTGTTATTTTTTCATCCTTCTGGTTGCTCCTGCTTGTTATCTTTACTGGTTTCTCTCCTTGCCTCCAGGCTTCAGTATAAACCAAGGTTCTATTTCTGTTATTGTCCTTTCTCTGTACATGTCCTTGACAGCTATCAATTTTCAAGAGTTCAACATTCTGTTCTATTCATATGATTTCTAAATCCAATATTCTATCGTTTCTTAAATTCTGAGGCATATACTTGCACTCCTCACAAATGCTGGGTATTTTCAAACTGATGTCCCCTTGATAAACAAGGTCAGTATATTCCAAAACCAATTCAGCATCACCTCTCATTTCCTTCTTTGAAACTTGGTGTTAAATAGCATCTTCATGCTACCAGTCACAGAACAGAAATTCTTAAGCAATTTCACACCTACAATCTTCCTATGTACATTCTGGTCAGTAAATCCTTCCTCTTCTCTTTGGCTCTCACATTGGTCTCCTGTTTTCAAACCATCAATGAGGCTTTAATTAACTTTTGTCTTGGCTACTAAGTTGATTCTCTATTTGAATCCCACCTCAATATTCACTAACCTCAACAATGATCCTACAAACAAAAGAAAGAAAGAAGATTATCTCTTTCTTCTATAGAGCCTTCAGTACTACCCAAGATAGAGTCTAGTTTATCTGTAAGGCAATTCAGACTTTGTACATATGGCCCAACCTCGTTTCCACCCACTCCATAATTCTGTCTCCCTGGGACCACTTCCTCTTCAAACTATATCTCCATTTGAAAAAAAAAAAAAAAATTCATGTTCCACATTTTCCCTGAACCTTTTATCAATACTCTCTCTCCTCTATCTTGAATTTCTTGTGTGTTTTTTGTCACTTTCTGCCATACAGCTATCATACATAAACATGAGATTCTAGAATTTTTTGAGAATGGGGATCAAATTTTGTACGTTTCTTTATCTCCCATAGTATCAGATATGCTTCTTTGCACATAGAAAGTAATATGTAAATGTTTAGGAATTTAAAGTTAATTTAGACAATGAAAGTGAATATAGAGTAAATTATTTTAGCTCAGTATTTCCAAATGTATATTAAACTAAAGGATTAAAACTGTCTAGAAATTTCTTCAATAAATAAGTCTGGAAGACCATTTTTTAAAATAGAAGTTTGGTTTGGAAGGAAGTGAAGAGGTAAAGTGAAGTTTAGAGGATTTTACTTCTTCCAGAAATTCCCAGCCTCTAAAGAAGATTGAGCTCAAGGTCTACAACTGAATAAATAATCAAGCCATTGTTTTTCTAGGAAGTACTGATAAAGTGAAAAAAAAAATCTATAATTGTTGCATTTACAGAAAAAGCACTATAAATCTCACACAGACAGACACGCATACAAACACACACACACACATGCCCACACTGTATGCACGCTTTTCCCACCCTAGTTGGGAGAGTTCTGTTTCTGGCTCTGCTTGTACATCACCATATGACCATAAAGCCACTGGAGAAATCATGTCCAAATAGATTCTTTCACCTACCACTAGGATAGTATTAGAATACCTTACCCAGCAATTATTCATGATATTTGTGGCATTAAAATGTGAGCATAAAACAAAGTTAGGTTATGTTCATGAAATGTTTTTCCTATTTAAAAACAGAAAACGTTTTTTTTTTTTTTTTTTTCTACTGAACACACGATCTTGGCAAACTGGTAAGTCTGAGAACTGTATTCCTTGGCATTTTTAAAGTTCATTTTTAAAAAATGCCTGCCATTTTAAAATCCAACCTTCTATCTCTCATCCATATAATGAGTGACTTGTAAACGGAATCGCTAGAGATACTGCTTAAGAACAAAACACTCATTCATAGCCGCATTAGTTACTCTAAACGGAGTGGCCAGTGTTCTGTCTTATACACATCAGGTTTACATCTGCTTAATGCACCCGAATGTAATAATGTAAAAGACTGAAATACAGACGCCGTAGAACGCCGATGCAGAGGTCAGAAGCTTGGCTCTGCTCTTCTAGAATGACTTTCCGGGAACACTTTCCCAGATTGGTTTCCTTCAGACGAAATGATTGAACCGAATGCTCCCTGTCAATGCATGCACTTGGATTGTTCACTTCAAAGTGCAACCCGTAAGGGCTTCAGGGTCCAGTGTTAAAAACTTGCTTTTGATCAAACCTCATCCTCTCCTATACATCTTTATTCATAACAAATTAGAAGCTATTATCACAACAACAATTTTAATGCCCACAGTGCATCTTAAAATAAAAAGAAACAATTTTCCCATTATAATGGATGCAGTATCTTAATTGGCCTCATTATAACATTTATCATCTGTTATTTGTTGCCTGTGTTACACAATAGTGAAAAAAACACAGCCCCTAGGGTTTACGGTTTAATGGAAAGCACGTATGAATTTAAGATCTACCCTATCGAAATAAATCCTTCTTATGCACATCTAAGGGGAGCAAGGACATATGACTTCGTGGCTCTCTTATTGAAAAGGAAGTTTCTTGTTTTCAGAGGAATGGTTCAACTTAAGGAGGACAATTAACGTAATGTTTCTTTGGCAAAGGTTGATTTTTACCGCATTTATAACTGTCATTTGTGAGCATCTGTTTTAAGTTTTTTTTAAACATTTGCAAACTTTGGATTCCAGTTAGAATCACCAAAAGAGATTTTCATTGCAACTCAGTTAGTTTAAAAAATGGAAAAATTGGTAAATTTTAGGCTAACTTAGGAATATGTAAGACACAGTGTTAAATATAAGTGTTAAATGTGTAAGACACATTCCCTGGCCACTCAGTTTTTTGAAATCTTTTCCTCAAATATTTCCTTTTTTTCTTCCTATCTCAGCCCCCTCTCTCATAGTCAGACCCTATCCTTTCAATAACCAGTAACCTCACTCCCTCCATAACCTTAATTTTAAGCATCTGTATCATTGACTACCAACACCTGTTTTTTTTTTTGTTTTTTTTTTTTGCTCACTAACTCTGCTTCATCTCAAATCTCCTTTGACACTTTTTTGAAACCTCTTGTCTACTGGTCTTGCAATCATCTCCATGTTCCTCCTCAATTGCTGTAAAACTTGTGTTTCTGAGAGCAGCTTAAGTTTTATGAACAATTGTTATTGTCACTGCTTGGCAACTAGCCTCAACACCCTTGTCCTTGTGCTGTAATATTAATATGATGAACATTGGTGTATCAAGCGCAGAAGTCATGATCAGCCAGTCCTGGGTAATAGCAGCAAGGTCGTCATCATCACATGCAGACGACCGTGAGCAAAGAACCAGATTTACTCTGCAGCCTTCTCCTCTCATGGTTCTCCCAGAGCATTGCTAGGTCAGTCTACTGAAGATCCATTAAACAGAACACTCCCTTGCTCAAATGCCCCTAATAGTATTTGATCGTAAAATATTTTCTCATGTGACAACACTATACACATTCAAACTTATTTTCTGATATTATACTTCTCAATATCCTTTCTTTGCTGAAAATCCCCTTCAAAAACACAGATACCTGATTAATTAACAACTTGCTATTTAAACTCACAATTATTGAAGACCTATCTGTGCCAGCTAGTGTACTAGGTCCCAGTCTTTCAACAGAGATCAAGATTGTTTATATTTCCCAAACTTAAGAGACTAGCAGAACCAGGTGATCAAGACTAATGCCAGGTGATAAAGAACCTCCCTGCCAATGCAGGAGACAGAAGTGCAGGTTCGCCCCTGGGTCGGGAGGATGCCTTGGAGAGGGCACGGCAATCTACTCCAGTATTCTTGCCTGGAGAATCCCATGGACAAAGGAACCTGGCAGGCTACAGTCCATGAGGTCACAAAGTTGGACATGACGAAAGCAACTCAGCAAGCAAGGAAGAAAATAGAGTGAAAGTGAAAGATGTGATGAAAGAAAGTGGAGGGGACCTGCTTTAGACAGGGGAATGAAGGGACAATTCATTCTTCACAGAAGATATCCTTTTCACTTCTGCAAATTCTACATGTCCTTTAAAACAAACCATCTATTCATCCTTCAATTCACTCTCACTAATAGCTATTTCTCTAAGCTTCTCCACTTTGTTAGCCCTCAGAAGTGCAAATATAATAGATTTTTTCCCAATTAATTTCATAATTTTGAGTTTTTGTTCCTAAAGAAATTAGAAGTTCCTAAAGTGAGAAAGAGAGAATCAGTGTTGTCTCTTATGTTTATTTTTAGCTCGTATAGATGCTAGAACAGTCCTGAAATTTTAGAAGACTATATTTACAGAAAAATTGATCTACCAATATTTCTTTATAAATTATCAAAATAAGTACAAGTGTAGAATTTTTACAATGAAGAAGTTACATGAGCAGTATTAATTTGATTCTATGTGATAAGCAAATAAATACTTTCAATTTTTTTCCCAGCCAAATTTAAAGAGTTTAGATAAAGATGCATTGTTTTGGGTTGGTAGTATTAGCTTTAATGGTAGTGTTATAAGAAAGATAGGTATAAACAAGCTGTATATATTTAACATTCTTGTGAATCCAGGCTAACAAGATCTGCTCTCCCCCACCCTGCATAAGGACATAAGTAAAGAAGTGACTGGGCTTCCCTGGTGGCTAAGAGATTAAAGCGTCTGCCTCCAATGTGGGAGACCCAGGACCTTGTGTATACAAGCTCAAAGAGGAAACCAGTCTGTGCTGTGCTAAGTCACTTCAACCATGTCTGACTCTTTGCACCCTACTGACTGTAGCCCACCAGACCCTTCCGTCCATGGGATTATCCAGACAAGAATACTGAAGTAGGTTGCCATGCCCTCCTCCGAGGGATGTGTCTCCTCACCTTTTTTTCCACTGTACCTCAATTCCCAAGGCATCATTAACATAAATAGAAAATAACTTTCCCCTACACAATATGACCAAGTTCAGATAATACAAAAAAAAAAAAACACACAAAAAAACTCATACCTTGACAGATACATGTAGAAGGTCTATTTTCAAACCATTTCTTTCAAACCTCTTTTACCCTTTCTGAGACGCAATTTCTTGGAAGGAATGAAATTTTATGTCTTGACTTCTGATATCTTCCTTTCAAAAACCACAAGCAGGTTCTGGAGCAGAAATGAATGGCTAATTGAGACAATAAGGTGAATCCAGCCAAACTGGTCACTTCAAAGTAAAGTACTAGTGACTGAACCCACAAAACGGAGAGGATTCGATGTGACTGTCTGCATCACTGCAAATGAGTCATTTCTGCCTTTTGAAATCATCCTCAAACTCAAGCAAACTAATACTTCCCTGTTTCACCCAGAGATCTAGAGACTATTCACAGAAAATCAGGTGGCAGAAACTGTGGCTCACATCCAGTTTTGCGGGGAGACACGCTCATTGAGTAATTTGTCTGGCTCGGTGGATGTCAGTGATGTGTGTGTCACATTCCCTTGTGTTCAGGGAACTGCCAGTGCTCCCACCAACTCGGATTTATCCAATATTTGCCTTCCTGGGAGTACTGAGTGCTGTCATACTTTTCATCTGATGTGTCCTCACAAGCACATCCCCACTTTACCAATTAAATAACTGAGTAATAAAGAGTGAAACTAACAAGAAGAGACTTGGATTGGAAGTGAGATTAAAGAGGTAACTGGAAACATGGGCATAATTCATAGCTAGTGAATTCCACTTTGAGTGGCTTGGGATGTCATTGGGGAGATTTCCAGTTATACGTGGAGCTGATCATCTTGGCTAGGCAGAACATCTCCTGCACTTATCTTCCCAGCTCCAAGATGACTTCACATTCCTGGTCTGAAATTATTCACAATAGAAATATTTACACAGGTGGGAACTTAGTAAATATCACCCACCAAGGCTTTTTTTTTTTTTGTCCAGGTAAAGGAGATTGTTAAAGTTTTTGGTGATTTAAACAAAAGAGTGAGATGGTGTAAAGTTTCATGTTAATAATGGGAGTTGAAGGGTAAGAATGTGTGTGTGTGAGTGTGTGTGTGTGTGTGTGTGTGTGTGTGTGTGTGTGTGTGTACGTACGTGCTCAGTCATGTCTGACTCCTTGCAACCCCATGGACTGTAGCCCACCAGGCTCCTCTGTCCAGGACATTTTCCAGGCAAGAATTTTGGAGCAGGTTGCCATTTCTAAGGGATCTTTCTGACCCAGGGATCAAACCAGCATCTCTCATGTTTCTTGTGTTGGCAGGTGGATTCTTTACCACTGTGCCACCTGAGAAGCCCCAGAGCAAGAATAAAGTGAGAGAGATCAAATGGTCAGGCCATTGTGCTAATCTTGGGGAGACCCCAAATGACTTGAGGTAGGGTGGTGACTGTGGATACAGAAAGAAAAATTTTCTTGCAAATCTGCTGTTAAGAAAACAACTCTATTAGTCATGTTGGAAAAGTATAAAAATACCTTTATGTAAAATCTCTCATTATTTTTATGTTGGTCTTTCTGTACACCATGTTTAGGTAAACACAGCGGTGAGCAGATGTTACTCTTCAGCTTTCAGTTCACTGCCCTGAACCGAATCCAGCGTCTTACTGAGACAGAGTACAATGACATCACTCTTTATTAATATGCGCTTTGGAAATGCATTTTAAACACTCTTTTTAAAAAACATAAAAGTTGTTATAAAACATGCTATTTTCCCCCTAAGCCTCAATGTAAAAAAAAAAAATCTCTCATAAAAAGCAGCCTCCCTACATTATCCTATCCTAAAGCATGGTAGAAGAAAGAGCTCTGAATTAAAGGTCAAGAACTCTTAACTTCTGGTCTTGGCTCTGTCAGGCATTGAATCTTTCTGATTCTCGGTTTTGTCAACTCCAAAATGTGGAGAATGACACCTCTGCTCTCAGTGTTGTCAGGCAAGTCCAGCAGATACAAAGTAGCATATATAAATTGGGTAAACAACATCCTGCTGTTTAACACAGGGAACCATATTCAACATCCTGTGATAAACTATAAAGGAAAAATATCACAAAGAATGTATATATGTATAACTGTCACTCTATTGTACAACAGAAATTAACACAACATTGTAAATAAACTATACTTCAATGAAATACATTTTTTAAAATGTTCTTATTTTAGCAGACTCTACTTTATACTTTGCACCATAGTGACAGAATACATTGTGAAAATAGCATCCAAATTATGAGTATTTTACATTTACACAAGATACATTTATTCTTCAAGTGATATGCTTGTCACAGTGTCCTTGTGAATATGCCATACAGTATGACTATACCTGCTTTATGAATAAAGAAACACACCCCAACTGAGAAATGGACTGGTAGAGTCAATTCTGAAACATACCCCTTCTATAACACTCTGTGTACTGTGTGGAGTCACATGGCTCACATTTGAATTGGAGATTAATGATCCCAAGTATTTCATTTAATGATGTGTGTTAAACGAGTGCATGGATTAAATTACCTGTAACAATAATGGTAGTGATATTGAAATCATAAACATCTATGTATAAGGTACTATCCTATACATTGATTTACACATGACTTATTGATCCTATATATAAGACTTATCTCCAAACAGCCCTGTGAATTAGGGACTATTAATTGTCAATGTTTTACAGATGGAATATGACCTTTAAGGAGCTTAATAATTTGTATGAGGTCTTAGAGCTTGCAACTAAGTTGCTTTTGAACTAGGGCTGCCTGTCCCCAGAATTTGTGCATAGGCTTATGACTCACGGATCATGGGGATTTTCAAAAGAAAAATTCTAAGTGTAGACTCATAGATAAAAATATAATAAGTGGTTAAAATAGTGTGGCCTCTGATGGCGCTGATACAGATGCTTCTAATAAACAACAGGCAAAGGGGTTGCCGGTATGACCTGTGGACTTTGCTCTTCCTGTCACACACCAGTCCCACGGGCCATAGGGTAGTCGATATATGAGGGGAACACGTTTTTGCCCTTGATCTGCTCCACTTGGTTCCTGGACTCAACCCACATCCTTTTGATCCTTACCACCACCTCCTCCATTACATCTGTTCATCATTTCCTGTTCCACAGCCAGACAGGATATAGGTTTCTGATCTTTTACTACCTGAGAATATGCACATAATACATAATAAAAATACAAGGTTAAGTAATGAGCTTTCACAGGCTAGGGAATCTTTCATTGCATTGAAGGAAGGGCCACAGAATCTGAATTTTACAGTGAAGATGAGCCTTCCATAGATCATACCCAATCTGGAAATGTCTCCTGCAAAATTCAGCAGTGCTACAAGCATCTCTCATGGCTTGAAACATCACTAGCTACAAAGAAAAGACCCCTGTTCAACCCACTGGGAAGAAGTCATCAATAGCAGATGGCCTTGCAGCACATGCATTAAAGGAGGAGGAAATTCTACTAAGTTCTTTCTAAAGACAAACTATAGTAAAAATTATAGAATTACAGTTGGTGAAGATTCTAGAGTTAAGTATGAATTTCAAGGAGCTGCTGAGAGATATTTGTAAATGTACAAATATAAATTCTCTGATATAAAATAAATACATAAAATGAATTCTGATATTAAATAAAATCAGAGACACACAAATTCTCTGATATAATACCTATAATGAAAGAAGAAGACATTTCAGACAGGTGTGGTGATAGTGTTCATGTGATGCTTGCATAATAAGAATGGTAGGACCACAGTACCTGAGGAAGTAGAGATGGGTTGAATCAGCAATGGGACCTTCCCTTTAACCACAGTCCAGCCAAAGGATTCACTATCATTACCTCCTTAGAAAGCAAGTTGATTGCAATTTATTCCTTGCATCATCTTTCATGGAGTGTATGGACAGAAGAGCCTGGTAGTCTACAGTCCATGGGGTCAAAAAGAGTTGTACACAACTTAGTGACTGAACAATACCAGGGGCTTCCCTGGTGGCTGAGAGAGTAAAGCGGCTGCCTGCAATGCAGGAGACCCAGGTTTGATCCCTGGGTCAGGAAGATCCGCTGGCAAAGGAGATGGAAACCCACTCCACTACTGTTGCCTGGAAAATCCCATGGATGGAGAAGCCTGATAGGCTATAGAACATGGTATCGAAGAGAGTCAGACACAACTGAGCAACTTCACCTTCACTTTACATAATCAGTTCAGTTCAGTCGCTCAGTCGTGTCCAACTCTTTGCGACCCCATGAATCACAGCACGCCAGGCCTGCCTGTCCATCACCAACTCCCGGAGTTGACTGACTCACGTCCATCGAGTCACTGATGCCATCCAGTCATCTCATCCTCAATCGTCCCTTTCTCCTCCTGCCCCCAATCCCTCTCAGCATCAAAGTCTTTTCCAGTGAATCAGTTCTTCGCATGAGGTGGCCAAAGTACTGGAGTTTCAGCTTTAGATTGTTCTTTCCAAAGAAATCCCAGGGCTGATCTCCTTCAGAATGGACTGGTTGGATCTCCTTGCAGTCCAAGGGACTCTCAAGAGTCTTCTCCAACACCACAGTTCAAAAGCATCAATTCTTTGGTGCTCAGCCTTCTTCACAGTGCAACTCTCACATCCATTCATGACCANACTCTTAGTGACCCCATGGACTGCAGCCCACCAGGCTCCTCTGTCCATGGAATTTTCCAGGCAAGAGTATTGGAGTGAGGTGCCATTGCCTTCTCCACTACTGTTAATAAACCATAATTATTCTGTAATATGGTAATTTTATTTAACTTTTCCCCCCACTTTTAAAATCCTTAGTTAAGAACTTTTCAGGCACCATTAGGAAGGAATATTGGATGGGCCAGATGGTATTCAGAAGACCCCAAGCTTTGTTCATCTTGACTCGCAATGTGAATCCAGCATCAAGTATATTACTTGGAACGCCTTCAAGAAGCTCTGGTTAAATACAAACCAAACAAGCAATCTCATAAGAGCAGTCAGGAGTGTAAAGCTCAGGTGGGTGAATATGAATTTCAATCCGTCTCACCACACAAGTACCCAGACGTGTTTGAGATTCCTTGGCTAACAGCAAACTGCTGGACATATTTAGGAAGTCCACATTTGAGAGAAAACAAAGGTCTATCAAAATTTTAATTTACATAATTATTTCTCTCTGTCTTCTCAGGACCCATCTGTCTAACACTCCTCTCAGACTCAGCCTTGCAGAAACTCCTCTTTGGGGCTCTGGATTGGTAATCTTGGTTTGTGGCTACTTAATCCTCTCAAACATTATGCCTTTCCCAGTCTCCTTGAAATTTCTGTTACCCAGAAGACTTCACTGTAGGAACAGAAGATGTTCCTTACGATGTTTAACTTACAAAGCAGGTCAGGGAGAGGTATTTGCATCTACAAGGAAAATCCTCAATCTTCCTCAAAACTAATCTTCCCCTTCATTTAGCAACAAGCATTCAAAATCACTGCTCTAAAGCTTTGCTCATGGAGATGCCTTGAAAATTTCTCTTCAAAGGATAATGTTTATGAGTCTCACGTGTTGTTGCTAAGGGAGTCGAACAAGAGTTTTATGTTGTAAGTAATCAAAGGGATACCTTTGAGACAACACTGCATGTTGGATAATATAGAACAGAACAGGATTGAATGGAAAATGAATCTTAGAGCTAGAAGCTTCTGAGTCCTTAAAACCTGGTGCTTATTGAAGTTCTTTGACAAACTGGAAGCTCCTCTAATGGGTGACAGTGAGTTAAAAGAGCTTCACAATCAAGTTATTAAAAGCAGCCAAGTTAAAGACAGTTCAGTAATTTTCTTATCTGCAGGTCATGAGGATGTGTACTGTGCATGTGTACTGTGGCCATCTTAGAAACTTTCACAGTTTTCAGTGTTTCCCAATCTGGTTTTCTGAGAATCTCATAGAGCTATGAGCATCCTTTGAAGAATGGACTTGTGGTTAGTGATTTTCAAGCTGCATGGGGTCCACTTGGGGAGATTTAGGGTCAAGATCAGTCTCTGGAAGGAACTACTATGTTATCTGGGTCAAGGTCCCTGGCTCTGCTATTTAAGAAGTTCCCAGAGTCTTTTAGTGGCAAGTTAGGGTTGAGGAGCCTTGCACTGTGTGAGTTTAACCTCTGTACTTTAGAGGTGAGGAAAGCCTGTATACTTACACACCTAGATTCCGGCTGCATGAGCCCATATTGATTTTATGAGCATCATAAATGGGAATCTCAGAACATGGTGAACATAGGTACTTGTTTCATCTCTAAAAAGGATAATAAAAATTTTATTATACTTTTAATAAGAAAGGAAAACAGGAATCTATTGGCTTTTGCTATGATTAATTACCAGCTAGGGGCAAATGGGACAACACATATTTGAAAGAGAAAGGGGAACTTCTAGTCTATGAGGAAGCAGCTAGAAAAACAAGAGTATGATGCAGACTTTGGAGTGGGCGTGCAGCTGCGTGAAACTTTATTTCAGTTGGGAGGTGATATCCTCAGTCATTGAATAGTTTAGTAGATGAAGTTGGAACCCCTCTCCTCCCTGGGTTCTTAGCAAACTTATTCTGGAAAGCCTCCATTTCCTTACCTGGAAATATGCTCGTTTCCCTCTTGCCAAGCAGTTTTGAGCTAGATGGTTCTTTAAGGGAAGTGCTTGTTTCGACGCTACTGACACACTCACACGTAGCAACCATCACAGTGGAATTCATTTCATGACAATTGTTCTCCTGGGCTCTGTAGACCCTCACAGAAAAAAAGCTAAAATCCACCCTTAAAGAATGTTCCTTATGAGAAGAATGAAGATGCAATCTGCCTACTCAGAAAGTTTGGGAAATAAAAGTCATATCAAAGAGATAAAAATAAAAATTCCATTAAGTTTCCACGATTGGCAAAATGAGCAGTCTGATTTTCTTTCTTAAATTAAATACACAGAATCTGCTTGTTCTATTTCTAAAGGCCAAGGATTATCATTCTTTTCCTGGCACTCATGACTTCGTTAGGCATATGCTGCCAAACATGTTTGTTCTCCTTCACACTCTGTTGGGAGAACAATGAAGATTTTTTTTTCTGTTATTCCTTGTTCCAAGCAGCAGCAGGATTAAGAAATGGAAATAACATAGCATTTTAAGTCCAATGATGGTCAATTGATATGGATCAGAAGAAACTTCTTAAGTGAACAAAAAGACCTTTGTGAATGCTGTGGACAAATTTTCCTTTCCAATCCCCAATGGAACCTTTCCTCTCCTCTTCTCCCAAGCACCCTGAGAAGGTCAGCCAAGCTTCTGCCATTACTGCCAAAGATGTGTTACCATACACAGAGAAAGAGGATTCGTTTAAAATGCTGTCTATGCAATTTTTCCTGTGGGTGTAGATATAAGTGTGTCGGGGGAGGGGGAGGCCTTTTGTGAGACTGATGGAAAAGGGACTGTTGAACGATCTGAAAATACTAAACAAATAAATAAACAGTACCACCAGAAATACTGCATGTTGTCTTATAAAATGGGGTAAAACTGGTCTGTGAAAACTAACTTTAAAGAATTGTATTCTGTCCAGTTGAAAGTTACCTATGAGAAAGCAGGAAAGGAGCTTGAGGCTGAGTTAGAGGTCGAGGGGAAGTTGAGGATTCTCCCAGGTTTGAAGGTCACACCCAAGTATGTGCCTTGTCCGCTCCCATCACTCCCAGAGCAAAAGCAGAGAATGTGCCAAGATGCTCCTTCCCAGAGAGAAAGGGACATCAGCTCCAGAAAGCGTCCAAGAGGACAGAAGCCAGAAAAGAGAGAAGCCAGAGGCTGGTCTTGGGTACCAGATGCAGTTGATGCTTTTGTCTCTGTGTGATTTCTGAAGTGCTGGTCATATGGTCTCCCACTGCTGCTGCTGCTAAGTCGCTTCAGTCGTGTCCGACTTTTCGCGACCCCATGGACTACAGTCTACCAGGCTCCTTCGTCCATGGGATTTTCCAGGCAAGAGTATTGGAGTGGGGTGCCGTTACTTTCTCCAGTCTCCCACACTGCTGGCTAAAGTTTCTGCTGTGTGGACTTAACTGGTTCCAGCTGGCTGCAGCTCCCTTATGTGGAAAGGCCTTTCCTTTTGGAATATTTTTAAATGTAGGGGTTCTGAGAAAGAATTGGAACTTAAATGTATGTGGGGGAGGAGCGGTCAGACCATTTCCTCAAAGGGGAAGGGCCAGAGAGATTGGACTGTGCAGGTGAAGAGGGGAACGGGGTAGAGTACGAGCAAATATTCTCTCAGAGCCTGAAGGAGGGCGTCATCTCCAGCCAACACACTTACCTCCTACCTGGGCTCTGAAGGGGGTTCTTCTTCTGTATTTTAAAATAGCCACACATGCTTTTGTCTGGGGGCAAGGGATTTACATGAACAGTGCCAGGAAATAAACCCAAAGTTTACTTCAAAAGGTTATTGATGAGAAGCAAATGTCTCTGTGGAGGAAATGCGTGGCATTTGAAAGTGGAGATCACGTCTACCTAATATCATAAGCGCAGCCCAGCAGCAGGCAAGGCTCAGTGCCTACGTCTGTTTGCTCCTTGGGCTCACTCGCGCTGTTTGCACAGGCCTTGAGAGAATTCTCTGTAGCATCAAAGCCTGGAACATTTACTTCCTACAGAAGTGCTAATAGCTGCAGTTCTCAAGCTCCTCTTCTTCCTTAGCTCCCACCCTTGGCTATTCTTTCAAAGTGGGCTGTCAACAGAAGTATCAGATCAGTGAATACTCTCTTGGCTTCACCATCGCCCTCCTACTTCGCATTTATTTTCCATTCACAGCCACAAAGCTTCTCAAGAATCTGGTTCTTCTCTTTTTACATTGGTCCTGAAATAATGGCCAGGAGAAGGAAGTCTCAGGGGCGATGGCTATTTCAATCAGGGTACCGTGCGCTTAGCTCAGAGTTGGCACTGTGAGATGGGGAGAGTGAGAGGGTGGTACCATGCAACACTAGTTCTCAAGCAAAGGGTAGGCATGTGTGCTCCCCAGGGGCCAGCCACAACGTTCAGTGACACTTTTGTCTGCCATGACTCTAGCAGGGCTATCTCCTGGCACCTAGTGAGTAGAAGCCAGAGATGCTGTTAAAGATTGTCATTACCTAGGCCAACTGCCACAGCAAAGAGTTATCTAGTCCAAAATAGCAATTGTCTACTTTATATACAGCACCCACAGTGTGGCTTCCCTGGTGGCTCAGTGGTAAAGAACCAGCCTGCCAATGAAAGAGACGTGGGTTCGATCCCTAGGTCTGGAAGATCCCCTCAGTTCAATTCAGTTCAGTTCAGTCGCTCAGTCGTGTCTGACCTGTTGCGAACCCACGNTAGCAATTGTCTACTTTATATACAGCACCCACAGTGTGGCTTCCCTGGTGGCTCAGTGGTAAAGAACCAGCCTGCCAATGAAAGAGACGTGGGTTCGATCCCTAGGTCTGGAAGATCCCCTCAGTTCAATTCAGTTCAGTTCAGTCGCTCAGTCGTGTCTGACCTGTTGCGAACCCACGAATCGCAGCACGCCAGGCCTGCCTGTCCATCACCAACTCCCAGAGTTCACTCAGACTCACGCCCATCGAGTCAGTGATGCCATCCAGCCATGTCATCCTCTGGCGTCCGCTTCTCCTCCTGCCTTCAATCCCTCTCAGCATCAGAGTCTTTTCCAATGAGTCAACTCTTCTCATGAGGTGGCCAAAGTACTGGAGTTTCAGCTTTAGGATCATTCCTTCCAAAGAAATCCCAGGGCTGATCTTCTTCAGAATGGACTGGTTCAATCTCCTTGCAGTCCAAGGGACTCTCAAGAGTCTTCTCCAACACCACAGTTCAAAAGCATCAATTCTTTGGCACTCTGCCTTCTTCACGGTCCAACTCTCACATCCATACATGACCACTGGAAAAACCATAGCCTTGACTAGACGGACCTTAGTCAGCAAAGTAATGTCTCTGCTTTTGAATATGCTGTCTAGGTTGGTCATAACTTTCTTCCAAGGAGTAAGCGTCTTTTAATTTAGAGAAGGAAATGGCAACCCACTCCAGTATTCTTGCCTGGGAAATCCCACATACAGAGGAGTCTGTCAGGCTACAGTCCATGGCTTGCAAAGGAGTTTTACATGACTGAGCAGCTAAACAACAACAACAAATCAGTAGCATATATATGTCAAGAAAACTAATAAGAACCTACTGTATAGCACAAGGAACTCTACTCAGTTCTCTATGGTGAGCTAAATGGGAAGGAAATCCAAGAAAGAGGGGATACATCTATACTTAGAGCTGATTCATTTTCTTGTACAGTAAAATCTAACACAACATTGTAAAGCAATTATACTCCAATAAAAATTAATTAAAGAAAAAGTAGCAACCGTGCCACTGCTGAGATAATGTAACCTCAGTGTTCTGAAAATTTTCAAGGTGATGATGTAGTACTCTCACCTCATGCCCATCATTTAGTCATTTCAGAAATGTGGAAAATATTCATCTTCTCCTTCCTAGTATGGCCCTAAGTGTGGGGCTATGGAATTCAATGAGAGGGAGTTAAGTCTATGTGTACTCTGGACTTTTACTGGCCAAGTGAATAGCTGTGTACCATCTACTTCTCCCTACTGCTCTGCTGCTTTCAAACGGTCCTCTGGAAAATATCATAAATAAAGTACATTATCTTACAGACATCTCACTCTGGTTCCATCTCCAGTAATCTTTCTTAAAAAAACTTTTGGGTTAAAGCAAGTACAAACCTAACTCAGGAGAGATGTTACTAAGGTTTCAGAGTCAGTGACCCACTAAGGTGAGTACATCAACATGAGTCTGAATAGGCCAGGCTAGTGATCCTAAACTTCATTCAGAGGACCTCAACATCACCTGGAGGGCTTGTTGAGCCCCCAGTGAATGGGCCCTACACTTAGAGCTTCTGGTTTGGTAGATCTGTTGTGAAGCTCAAGAACTGTCATTTGCATTAATAGCCCCACCCAAGTGGCGCTAAGGCTCAGCTCGTTGGGGACCACACACTGAGATCCACTGGACTAGATGTGCCAAGTTTGATTCCCAAGCTCATGATCAAACATTAAGATTCACAAATATCATTTTAAAGCAGTAATTAACCTTAGTGATAACTCTGAAGAAACTCAGCATTAAGCTACTCAACAGTAAGCAAGAGGCTTAATGTCAGGTAGAAAGAGTAAAGGTCTTATCATAGCACCTGAATTCTAGACAGGAGGGTGCCTTAACCTGTAGGTTAGTTGAACTAAGTAGTCTTAGGGAAATCATTTAATTTCTGATCCTCAACCTCCTCTCTTCAATAGAGAGAAAATACTTGCCTCATCTACTTCACAGAGTCATGGAGACTACAAAATGAGATGATTTAAAATGATAAATAATGACACTTGATGCAAATAGATGTAAGAAGGCTTAGTACTCTGCAACTAGCCTGAACAGTGGCTGAGCCCTAAGAAAGGGCTGTGTTCCCCACCCAGTACTGTTGTTAATTTGGGATTTATAAGCTGGAAAACTTCTATGATGGAGGATCATACTTTCTCAAGACCCTTAGCAATGTTGACTCGCAAATTTTCCCTGCAAACCACAATCCCAAAATACATCTTGGCAGATGTGACTCCTTTGATTTGAAAAGCTGCATTTATTTTAAAAATTGACATTAAATTCCCTACATGTATTTATCATGCATTTGATACCTTAAGCAAACAGGTTTGCTCCTTGATAGAATTTTAAAAGGCTTAAAGTACACTTTTCAAGAGTTATTTTCCTGAGCATGAAATAGAGACATGGCTATAACATTTTTATTCATTTACCAATTGATATCAAATTAGTTCCATATAAAACTTGGAGGGACTCAAACATTAATAAAATTATTTCCATTCTTCATGTAAAACTCAAAACTTTAACAAGTATTTTGAGCATTAAGTTAAATATTTACTTAGAATCATTATTCTTCCTAGGCATAGTTTTACTCATAATATATTTTAATAGTGTATACATGTTGTATATGTGTGTGTATACTTCATAACATTTCTATGAGTACCTTTTGTCAAAATTACAAATAATTATTAAAAGTAGAATTTGAACCAGTGTTTTACGCAGCATTTCCCAGTTCTAGAAAATTAAAAAAAAAAAAAAAAAGTAAACATGAAACCAACACTTTTCCTTTTTAAAGTCTCTACTCCCACCAGGAAAGTTGCATAACGGTGGATTAACCTTATGTTTAAATGATTAAAAATAAATGAAAGAATTTCACAGTACTCATACCTACANAAAATTACAAATAATTATTAAAAGTAGAATTTGAACCAGTGTTTTACGCAGCATTTCCCAGTTCTAGAAAATTAAAAAAAAAAAAAAAAAGTAAACATGAAACCAACACTTTTCCTTTTTAAAGTCTCTACTCCCACCAGGGCAGGAAAGTTGCAAAACAGTGGATTAACCTTATGTTTAAACGATTAAAAATAAATGAAAGTATTTCACAGTACTCATACCTACATACAAGTTATCAACATGGAAGAGTCACACAGGTGGACCATAGCAACATATTCTTTAAGGTAAACATAAGTCAATCTCTTCTCAATAAAAAAGGTGAAATATTTACCAGCTATCTGAAGAAGTCCTGAACAGTCCATGAAATCCCTGAAATAATGAGTACACAGGCTTCTGCCTTCCTCTAAACACCATTTCATCCATTTCTCTCACCCTGTTGTTTTTCCCATTTGCAGCAAGACTGCACATTTGTTTACCTAAGTCATTTGCTTGGGTAGGGCCACCTGGGGAAGAGAAACCACCTTAGGGATTCCAGCTAAGAGACCTGGAGGAGGGAACTTGAAGTGTAAAGAACTGATGACCCTAGAAGGGAAGGGCGAGGGCGGGGAGGGGGGGGCGAGGGTTGGCAATAGACCAAATAGGCATGGTGTAGATGAAGCAGCAAATACATAAAATTACATTCTGGGGGGGTCTGGTTTTCTGTTGCCTCTGAATAAAGAAGTGAAGAAGGGGTGTGTATATGAATTTCCCCAACTGCTCAGCAATCTCCACCTTTCCACTGAAATGACTTATTTATCCATCGTTAGGAGCTACATTTTCCTTTAATATTCTTTTAAGCTGTTGCTGACCTACTGAAGAAGAAAAAATATTAGATGGCCTCTTAGTTGGTATGTTACATAATGACAGCAAGAAAGGCCAAGAAGGGGAGAAACAGGGTCTTGGGGATGAACAAGGGTCTACTACCCCAGCATGTAGCATTCTGTTTTCAGCCTTTTCCCTTTCTCACATCAGTCACCATATACACATAAGCAAAGTTTAAGAACAGCCCGACAAAACTGCCCCCAACTTTTATTTGAAAAAAACAGATAGAAAGATGTTTTGTAATGAAACCATCTTGAATGAAACTTTTTCTGTCAAATTGCAGATAGAGATGATTAAAGGGTTTCATGACAAGAATGGAAGAAGGCAATGGCACCCCACTCCAGCACTCTTGCCCGGCAAATCCCATGGGCGGAGGAACCCGGTGGGCTGCAGTCCATGGGGTGGCTAAGAGTCTGACACAACTGAGCAACTTCCCTTTCACTTTTCACTTTCATGCCTTGGAGAAGGAAATGGCAACCCACTCCAGTGTTCTTGCCTGGAGAACCCCAGGGACAGCAGAGCCTGATGGGCTGCCGTCTATGGGGTTGCACAGAGTTGGACACGACTGAAGCGACTTAGCAGCAGCAGCAGCATGACAAGAATTCTATTTTAAAAAATAGAAAATGGAAAAGAAATTATCACGTATCCCATATAAGGGTAAGATGCTTGTATACTGCTGTTTTATTTTTGTTCTTATTACACTTTTTCAAATTCTATGTATCATTGCATGCATACTCAGTTCTTCAGCCTTGCCTCACTCCTTGTGACCCCATGGAACGTAAGCCATGAGATTCCTTTGTCCATGGGGTTGTCCCAGCAATATTACTGGAGTTAGATATTATTTCCTTCTCCAGGGGATCTTCTTGACCCAGGGATCAAACCCATAGTTCCTGCATCTCCTACATTATAGGTGAATTCTTTACTGCTGAGCCACCAGGGAAATTCCCTATGTATTGTTGCTTTTTATCAGTTATCATACAGTTGCCATTGAATGTTTATGTGTATGTGTGTATTTGTTGTTACTATTTTGATGTCTCTCTCTTTCAATTGGAATCACAAACTGCAGGGGCTCTGAGTTTGCTTCATTTTGATCTCCAGCACTTAACACAATGTTTGGCCAAATCAGGAATCAAAAACATGTACTGAGCACACGATAAACAAATGCCTAAGACTGAAACTTTGCTTCTCGAAGGCCCATTCTGAACCAGAACATCACAAACTTTATTTCACATATTTGGTTTCCAGTATAGAAAATATTCTGTGATCAAGTTTTGAGACATATTACTTTACATCAGAGCTTCCCAGGTGCTGCAGTGGTAAAGTATCCATCTGTCAATACAGAAGAACAAGAGACACGAGTTCGATCGCTGGGTCACGAGATCCTCAGGAGGAGGAAATGGCAACCTACACCATTCTTGCCTGGGAAATCCCATGGATAGAGGAGCCTGGTGGGCCACAGTTCAAAGGGTATCAAAGAGTTGGACACAACTGAGCACACACACACACACACACACATTTAATTTACAACATTGTTTAAGGAGAGACCTGGTTCACAAGTAAATACTATCCATTTAAATCAGTCAGCTGAGGTTGAAAACTTAATAAATTAGTAACAAGTCCCAACTGAGCTTCCCTGATGTCTCAGTGGTAAAGAGTCCACCTGCCAATGCAGGTTTCATCCCTGGGTGGGCAGGATCCCTTGGAGAAGGAAATGACAACCCACTCCAGTATTATTGCCTGGAGAATTCCATGGACAGAGGAACCTGGCAGGCTACACAGAACTTGGGGTCACAAAAGAGTCAGACCTAATATTGACCAAATAAATAATAACACAGGTCCCCAAACTCTGTTCTCCCCATTTTTATTCTTAACTCATTCAGTTCTTCATTCAATTCAGTTCAGTCACTCAGTCATGTCTGACTCTTTGCAACCCTATGGACTGTAGCACAGCAGGCTTCCTTGTCCATCACCAGCTCCTGGAGCTTGCCCAAACTCGTGTCCATAGAGTCAGTGATGCCATCCAAGCATCTCATCCTCTGTCATACCCTTCTCCTCCTCATGAGTACAATTATGCAGTAGTAGAACATTCTTTGACATTGTCTTTCTTTGGGATTGGAATGAAAACTGACCTTTTCCAGTCCTGTGGCCACTGCTGAGTTTCCCAAGTTTTCTGGCATATTGAGTGCAGCACTTTCACAGCATCATCTTTTAGAATTTGAAATAGCTCAGTTGGAATTTCATCACCTCCTCTAGCTTTTTTCATAGAGATACTTCCTAAGGCCCACTTGACTTCACATTCCAAGATGTCTGGCTCTAGGTGAATGGTCACCCCATCATGGTTATCTGGGTCATAAAGTTCTTTTTCACAGTCCTTCTGTGTATTCTTGCCACCTCTTCTTAATATCTTCTGCTTCTGTTAGGTTCACACCATTTCTGTCCTTTATTGAGCCCATCTTTGCATGAACTATTCCTTTGCTATCTCTAATTTTCTTGAAGAGATCTCTAGTCTTTCCCATTCCAGTGTTTTCCTCTGAGTTTGCATTGCTCACTTAGGAGGGCTTTCTTATCTCCCCTTGCTATTCTTTGGAACTCTGCCTTCAGATGGGTATATCTTTCCTTTTCTCCTTTGCCTTTAGGTTCTCTTCTTTTCTCAGCTATTTTTAAGAACTCCTGAGACAACCATTTTGCCTTTTTGCATTTCTTTTCCTTGGGGATGATTTTGATCACCACCGCTTGTACAATGTCATGAATCTCCATCCATAACACTTCAGGCTCTCTGTCTATCAGGTCTAATCCCTTGAATCTTTTTGTCACTTCTACTGTATAGTCATAAGGGATTTGATTTAGGTCATACCTGAATGGTCTAATGGTTTTCCCTACCTTCTTCAATTTAAGTGTGATTTTTTTTTTCAATAAATAGTTATTGATCTGAGCCACGGTCAGCTCCTGGTCTTGTTTTTGCTGGCTGTATAGACCTTCTCCATCTTTGGCTGCAAAGAATATAATCAATCTGATTTTGGTGTTGACCATCTGCTGATATGTGCAGGGGAAAAGGAAAAGCCCCAACAAGATGGTAGGAGAGGCAAAATCACATTTAGAATCAAACTCCCTACCTGCCAGAGACACTCAGAGGGCTCAAACAAATCTCTGTGTGCGCTAGGACCCTGGGACCCCACAGAGGATAAGCCAGACCTGCCTTTGAGTGTGTGAGTGTCTCCTGTGGAGGCATGGGGCAGCAGTGACCTGCCACAGGGACAGGGGTTCTGACTGCAGCAGGCCCGAGAGGCAAGGCATGTGGCATAAGTCCTCTTGGAGGAGGTGGCTATTAGCCCTGTCATTGAGCCACTGAGCAGATGACCCACAAACTGGAGAACAATTATACCAAAGAAGTTCTTGCACTGTTAACAAAAGTTCTAGGACCCACAACAGATTTCCCAAGCTGGGGATCTGGCAAAGGGACTGAGAGCCCTCAAGGGAATTTGACTTTGGAGGCCAGTGGGATTTGATTACAGAACTTCTACAGGACTGGGTGGGGAAGCAGACTCTTGGAGGGCACAAACGAAACCTTGTGCACACCAAGACTCAGGAGACAGGAGCAGTGACCCCCACAAGAGACTGACCCAGACTTGCCTGTGAGTATCTAGGAATCTCTGGCAGATGCATGGGTTGACAATGGCCTGCCACGGGGTCAGTGGCACTGAATACAGGAGCCCGGGCATAAATCCTTTTGAAGGAGGTTACCATTACCACCATTACCCCTAACATAGATTTGCCCCAGGTCATAAAACAGGGAGGGAACACAAGCCTACCCATCAATAGAAAATTAGATTAAAGATTTACTGAGTGTGACCCTGCCTAAACAAAACAAAACCTAGATTACCCCACAGCCAGCCCCTCCCATCAGGAAGCTTCCACAAGCCGCTTATCCTTGTCTATCAGAAGGCAAACAGAATGAAAGCCATAATCACAGAAAACTAACCAATGAATGTATCACAGTGAAACCAAGAGCCATGTTGTGTAGGGCCACCCAAGACAGATGGGTCATGGTGGAGGGTTCTAACAAAACATGGTCCACTGGAGAAGGGAATGCCAAACCACGTCAGTATTCTTGCCTTGAGAATCCCATTAACAGTATGCAAAGACAAAAAGATATGACAATGAAAGATGAACTCCCCAGGTCCATAGAAGTCCAAGATGCTACTGGAAATGAGTGGGAAAGTAGCTCTAGAAAGAATTAAGAGGCTGAGCCAAAGTGAAAACAATGCCCAGCTGTATATGTGACTGGTGATGAAAGTAAAATCCGATGCTGTAAAGGACAATACTGAATAAGAACCTGGAATCTTAGGTCCATGAATCAAGGTAAATTGGAAGCAGTCAAACAGGAGACGGCAAGAGGGAACATCGACATTTTAGGAATCAATGAACGAAAATGGACTGGAATGGGCGAATTTAATTCAGATGATCATTATATCTACTACTGTGGGCAAGAATCCCTTAGAAGAAATGGAGTAGCCATCATGGTCAACAAAAGAGTCTGAAATGCAGCACTTGGGTGCAATCTCAAAAACCACAGAATGATCTCTGTTCATTTCCAAGGCAAACAATTCAATATCACAATAATCCAAGTCTATGCCCCAACCATTAATGCTGGAGAAGTTGAATTTGAATGATTCTTTGATGACCTACAAGACCTTCTAGAACTAACACCACAAAAAGATGTTCTTTTCATTATAGAGACTGGAATGCAAAAGTAGGAAGTCAAGAGATACCTGGAGTAACAGACAAGTTTGGCCTTGGAATACAAAATGAAGCAGAGCAAAGGCTAACAGAGTTTTGCCAAGAGATGATGAATTATAAATAAGGTAATTCTTTTAATTGACAAATATTTCATAGCAAACACCCTCTTCCAACAACACAATTCTTTATTGTGACATCATCATCTTTATTATTATTACATTATTATTATTGTGACCTAACAATTGTGTATTAGGACATCACAAAGTTTTTCATTCAAAAATTAGCATTGACGTTTAGGAAAAAAATATAAATGAAATAAAATGTATTCACTGTAGTAAGACAACATTTACATTCTAAAGCATTAGCTAGAATATAGTGGGCCTTTAATGAATCGACAGTAACTAATTGGAGAAAATAAATAATCATCATAATTTTCCCATTTAGTGCAGAAAGTTCAACCATTGATAGGAACCTAGATAAAGCAAAGTTACAAGAAGTATATAGATAACCTGATTATTTCCCAAGAGATGATGAATTATAAATAAGGTAATACTTTTAATTGACAAATATTTCTGTAGAAAAGGCATTCTTGTTATAAAGAAAAAAATAGAGATCAATAGCCATCATCCAATTTTCCCCTGATTTCTCCCTTTGATTTCATGGTGCATAAATTAAGAATGATTCTGAATTTCAAAGGGATGTCAACTTAAGAGAAGAAATAGGAAGAAAAAATAAATCTCTATTTTGGATCTCTTGTTGAAGTGTAAGATAGCCCATACATCAAACAAAGTGATTATAAATAAACAGAAGGGTTGTTTACTTTAAATTTAAAATAATTAATGCAGACACATTACCTGGACTGTATTATTGAGCAAAAATATAGCAACTCTTTTTTTTTTTTTAATTTTTTAACTTAAAAAATTAAATTGTATAAGAAAGTCAGATTGTCTTCTCACTACTCTTATATAAGTTTTAAGTCCTCTTCTCAAGCAGAGCATTGGTATGCAATTCTCCTGCTTAAATATCTTCAATGGATCTCTTTTGCCATTCTTTTTAGTTTTGCATTCAATATCTTTCTAGATATTCTCTGGGCCACCTTTGCCATGCAAAACTTCGCAATATATCTTATAAGTCAGTTATACAAATTAGTTGTACTATAAAATCTCTATTCTTGGGTCTCAATATTCCTTCACACCTATTTCCTTTCTCCTCCAAGTCCATCCTGAATAATGTTCACCCATCCTACTGAAAACATACATTTCTTCAAGGGCTAGCTTAAATGCTTTTGCATCTAAGAAATAAAACTTAAACTCACCTAGTTGACCGCCACCTTCCTCCCTGTCATGTTTCCATCAGGCCTCCAATTCCTTATATTTTGTTTTGTATTAGAACTTCCATATAAATCTCTATCTTCCATGTTATATAATTTAAGCATGGGCGGGGGAGATATCATATTTTCTTAATTTCTAGAATTTCTCTGCACAGACAACCCCAATAACAACTGCCCTGATATGATATCCATACATAGTAGACGTTCATATTGTCTGATGAACTAAAAAGTTTTCTTAAAAAGAACATAGATTTTAGAAAATAATTTTCTAAAATTTAAGGTTATCTCAGACTATCAGAATGGCTGCTAGGAATTTACATGAGAGTGATTCACATGTCCTTAGAAAGTCATGCATATTTTGATTGCTTTGACATCAACCAAGGTTGCATGGTTGGTGAAGTCTGACACTGTCAGTAGACGGGTGAAGAACTAGAATTTCTTAATATATGTTCACCTTTGGGATTGGTTAGAAATTGAAGAGAGGAACATAGAGATGGAATAATGCTTTGCATTAAGAAAGATTCTCTGTAGAAAACAGGACCGGGAAAAGGAAGTCACTTGGGGAATCATTCAATGAAATTCAATTTTGTACTCTGAAAAATTGAGATGCTTCTCAAATTCTAATAGCCTAGCTAAATTTAACCACTAGATTTTTGAAAGTTTGCCCTTAAAGAAATGCTGATCATACTATAAGATATATAAGGTGATTGCATAAGCAAGTAACCTTTGTTCATTTCTGCTGTTTAAAAAAGGAAAAGAAAATAATTGTACTTTGGAAATCTAAGGGTTTTCATAATGCATTGTAACAGATCCAAAAAAGCTATTAAAGTTATTATTTTGTCTCGACCACCAAAACCCATGGAAAGTTGAAGCTTTGGCATGCCACACTACTTTATTAACGGGTTTTTGCTATGCATATGTTAACAGTGTCTTTTAACTATCCTCATGGGTCATTTGAAAGTGACAGTTGCCCAGTCGTGTCCAACTCTTTGTGACCCCATAGACTATATTGTTCATGGAATTCTCCAGGCCAGAATACTGGAGTGGGTAACCTTTCCCTTCTCCAGGGAATCTTCCCAACCCAGAAATCGAACCAGTGTCTCCTGCACTGCAGGCGGATTCTTTACCAACTGAGCTATCAGAGAAGCCCAATGGGTCAAAAAATTGTCTGGATTTTTTTTAAAAATTAAGTATTCTTTCTGAGATTCACTTAATAAGTGAATCACATCAAGAGACTCTGATGCACTGAGGTGTAGTATTAATTTAGGACAACTTGCATTTTAAATTAAGAGTAACTAACCTGATTTTGCAAGAATTAAAAATTCCTGTGCAAATAATACCGAATTCTAAGGGAAGGACTTGATAACAGTGAACTTATTTACCTGAATTCCTCTTCCGACTGTGGGAAGACCTACTCCTTTTTAACATATCTCTCATTAATGTTCTCATCTTTCTGTATTGTTTTCTCCTTTGGTTCCCACTCATCCATCATTCTCTGAATCATCTGTGGCTCCATCAATAGTCAACCTATTATCATAATATTAAAACAAATTGGCACTGAATGCCGAATCCCTAGTTTCTTTACAACTGCATTCCCTGATGGCATCCCGAATTCAACAAGTCAAACTGTTCTTTACTCTTTTTTTCACTATTCAAGCTTGTTTCTTGTAAACTATCTGTGAAAAGTCATCTTCCATTCCTTCCACTACTTCCAGACCAATTTCTGTACTATAACAAAGGTGAAATAGCTATTTTGAAATTCTTTGTAATACTGTTTGGAAAAACCCTTTCTACATAAGGGTTTCAGTTCAGTTCAGTTCAGCTCATTTGCTCAGTAGTGTCTGACTCTTTGCAACCCCATGAACCACACCACACCAGGCCTCCCCATCCATCATCAACTCCTGGAGTTCACCCAAACCCATGTCCATTGAGTCGCTGATGCCATCCAACCATCTCATCCTCTGTCATCCCCTTCTCCTCCTGCCCTCAATCTTTCCCAACAGGACTTTTCAAATGAGTCAGCTCTTCCCATCAGGTGGCCAAAGTATTGAAATTTTAGCTTCAACATCAGTCCTTCCAATGAACAATCAGGACTGATCTCCTTTAGGATGGACTGGTTGGATCTCCTTACAGTCCAAGGGACTCTCAAGAGTCTTCTCCAATACCAAAGTTCAAAAGCATAAATTCTTTGGCACTCAGCCTTCTTTATAGTCCATCTCTCACATCCATACATGACCACTGGAGAAACCATAGCCTTGACTAGACAGATCTTTGTTGACAAAGTAATATCTCTGCTTTTTAATATGCTGTCTAAGTTGGTCATAATTTTCCTTCCAAGGAGTAAGTGTCTTTTAATTTCATGCCTGCAATCACCATCTGCAGCCATCTTGGAGCCCAGAAAAATAAAGTCAGCCACTGTTTCCACTGTTTCCCCATCTATTTGCCATGAAGTGATGGGGCCAGATGTCATGAACTTAGTTTTCTGAATGTTGAGCTTTAAGCCAACGTTTTCACTCTCCTTTTTTACTTTCATCAAGAGGCTTTTTAGTTCCTCTTCACTTTCTGCCATAAGGGTGGTGTCATCTGCATATCTGAGGTTATTGATATTTCTCTCAGCAATCTTGATCCTAGCTTGTGCTTCCTCCAGCCCAGTGTTTCTCATGATGTACTCTGCATATAAGTTAAATAAGCAGGGTGACAATATACAGCCTTGACGTACTCCTTTTCCTGTTTGGAACCAGTCTGTTGTTCCATGTCCAATTCTAAATGTTGCTTCCTGACCTGCATACAGGTTTCTCAAGAGGCAGGTCAGGTGGTCTGGTATTCCCATCTCTTTCAGAATTTTCCACAGTGTATTGTGATCCACACAGTCAAAGGCTTTGGCATAGTGAATAAATCAGAAATAGATGTTTTTCTGGAACTCTCTTGCTTTTTCCATGATCCAGCGGATGTTGGCAATTTGATCTCTGGTTCCTCTGCCTTTTCTAAAACCAGCTTGAACATCTGGTTCACGGCCATTTCCTTCTCCAGAGAATCTTCCCAACCCAGGGATTGAGCCCAGGTCTCTTGCTTTATGCTCTGAGCCACCAGGGAAGCCCACATAAGGGTTTATAATATGCATTTCTCCTCTACCATTCACTAAAGCCCATGGTTGCCTCTTCCTGAAATACTCTACTGTCTCTTTTCTGAATCTTTCAAAATCACAGCTTTTCATGAAAGTTTATGATTATCTATTTGAATACCCAGATTATTCCTGAAAAAAATCTTAAAGTTATATTGCTTAGGAAAAAAACAATATAAACAATGAAATGATTAGAAATATATAATCCACCTCCAGGTTAAAATTGTAACTCGTTGTTTGATTTCCTTTCAGAAAATTTGTTTTGTTCTAAAGGCAAACTAGTAATACAAGATTCCAAATTTCTCACAAACTCATGAGGTTTATAATCATGAATTTCCTAAGGATCATGTTTCTAAACCTGTCATGAGGTATACCTTAGCATTACTTCAACCTTGAGAAAACATGGATTAACAAGCAAAGTTAATGCCTTCTGCCTTAATCTCAGCTTAAAAAGAAAAGAGAAAAATTAAAGCCTGGCTTCTTCTCTTCCCAGGGCTACCATTTAATCAGCTACCCTATCATGTTCCCAGTCACCAGGGTTTAGTATCTGATACACTTCATCCTCCATCCCCAGGACTCAGATTCTTCCTGTATTTTTTTTACCCTCTAGCACAGACATTTACCACTTACCCCTAATTTATGACAAACAACCTCTCTGTACCAAGTTTACTTTGTATTCAGTTTGGATGGCACAAGATTAAACTTCCTAGAGCATAGTAAATATATTTTCATCAATCACTTATGTTCTTATAAATGCCTACAGCATTAATTTCAAGTGATCTTGGCTGAAATTCAAGGTTTTCTTCTCTCTCCTAGGTCCTAAAATCTCACAAAGCTTGAACTGATTTGGTTTTTCCTTAAACATTTTCTTTAATACTGGGATTGATACGCTTTGACTTCAGGCCTTAAATTTGATTTTCTAATTCTTGCTTGCATTTTTTTATCCTACTTGTCCTCAGTGGCAGTTCTTCCTCTTCCACTAGGCCATCCCTCACTTTTCCAATTCTCATTTTTATACGTTTTCTCTACAGAGTAACAGTTAGTTACACACTGTTCTATTCGGGGCAGTCAGAGTAGACTGTTTCATATCACATGTGTGCATGTATTCGATCTCTATCAGTCTCTCTGTATATTTACATATACAGTGAGACCAAAGTATGGTCCGTGGACCTGAAGCATCACTAACATCTGGGAACTTAGAACATAGAATCTCAGACCTACTAGATCAGAAACAGCATTTTAACAAAATCCCCAAGAGTTTTATGCACATTAAAGTTTGAGAAGTGCTGCTTTAGAGTTATACTTTTAAAAGCACACACCCATAGACACAGACACACATACATATATACCTCTCATGTTGATTATAACATATAAGACGAAACATAATGCATTGTGTAATTTTTAACAGCTCCTTTCCTCCAAAGGCATAAGCACTGATGGCTAAAGCTGGCTTATACAAGCTAGCAAAATCCAAGTATTAAAATTATAGTAAGTTTCTGAAATAGTTGCTAAATGCAGCCATTCTTAACATTAAATGATACAAACTTAAGAGGAAATCATACTGGGGACAAAAATGGCATGCTAAAAACTCATCATTTCCTCCTTATTTTACTCATTCTACTATTAATACATGCTGAAGTGACTTAGAACTATTATGCCTGTTTGGTGTAATACTTTATAATGATGTGTATGCCTCTTTGCAACTGAGTGACCTTTGGTTAGTTGCTTTATATCAGTCACTAAAGTAATATCTATGCCTTGAAAAATTCACAAATGTTACAAATCAGAGCTTAGTTTATTGTTTTGATTGTCTGGATTTGGAAAAGTGATGGAGAAAATGATAATAATGCANATATTTTCTTAATTTCTAGAATTTCTCTGCACAGACAACCCCAATAACAACTGCCCTGATATGATATCCATACATAGTAGACGTTCATATTGTCTGATGAACTAAAAAGTTTTCTTAAAAAGAACATAGATTTTAGAAAATAATTTTCTAAAATTTAAGGTTATCTCAGACTATCAGAATGGCTGCTAGGAATTTACATGAGAGTGATTCACATGTCCTTAGAAAGTCATGCATATTTTGATTGCTTTGACATCAACCAAGGTTGCATGGTTGGTGAAGTCTGACACTGTCAGTAGACGGGTGAAGAACTAGAATTTCTTAATATATGTTCACCTTTGGGATTGGTTAGAAATTGAAGAGAGGAACATAGAGATGGAATAATGCTTTGCATTAAGAAAGATTCTCTGTAGAAAACAGGACCGGGAAAAGGAAGTCACTTGGGGAATCATTCAATGAAATTCAATTTTGTACTCTGAAAAATTGAGATGCTTCTCAAATTCTAATAGCCTAGCTAAATTTAACCACTAGATTTTTGAAAGTTTGCCCTTAAAGAAATGCTGATCATACTATAAGATATATAAGGTGATTGCATAAGCAAGTAACCTTTGTTCATTTCTGCTGTTTAAAAAAGGAAAAGAAAATAATTGTACTTTGGAAATCTAAGGGTTTTCATAATGCATTGTAACAGATCCAAAAAAGCTATTAAAGTTATTATTTTGTCTCGACCACCAAAACCCATGGAAAGTTGAAGCTTTGGCATGCCACACTACTTTATTAACGGGTTTTTGCTATGCATATGTTAACAGTGTCTTTTAACTATCCTCATGGGTCATTTGAAAGTGACAGTTGCCCAGTCGTGTCCAACTCTTTGTGACCCCATAGACTATATTGTTCATGGAATTCTCCAGGCCAGAATACTGGAGTGGGTAACCTTTCCCTTCTCCAGGGAATCTTCCCAACCCAGAAATCGAACCAGTGTCTCCTGCACTGCAGGCGGATTCTTTACCAACTGAGCTATCAGAGAAGCCCAATGGGTCAAAAAATTGTCTGGATTTTTTTTAAAAATTAAGTATTCTTTCTGAGATTCACTTAATAAGTGAATCACATCAAGAGACTCTAATGCACTGAGGTGTAGTATTAATTTAGGACAACTTGCATTTTAAATTAAGAGTAACTAACCTGATTTTGCAAGAATTAAAAATTCCTGTGCAAATAATACCGAATTCTAAGGGAAGGACTTGATAACAGTGAACTTATTTACCTGAATTCCTCTTCCGACTGTGGGAAGACCTACTCCTTTTTAACATATCTCTCATTAATGTTCTCATCTTTCTGTATTGTTTTCTCCTTTGGTTCCCACTCATCCATCATTCTCTGAATCATCTGTGGCTCCATCAATAGTCAACCTATTATCATAATATTAAAACAAATTGGCACTGAATGCCGAATCCCTAGTTTCTTTACAACTGCATTCCCTGATGGCATCCCGAATTCAACAAGTCAAACTGTTCTTTACTCTTTTTTTCACTATTCAAGCTTGTTTCTTGTAAACTATCTGTGAAAAGTCATCTTCCATTCCTTCCACTACTTCCAGACCAATTTCTGTACTATAACAAAGGTGAAATAGCTATTTTGAAATTCTTTGTAATACTGTTTGGAAAAACCCTTTCTACATAAGGGTTTCAGTTCAGTTCAGTTCAGCTCATTTGCTCAGTAGTGTCTGACTCTTTGCAACCCCATGAACCACACCACACCAGGCCTCCCCATCCATCATCAACTCCTGGAGTTCACCCAAACCCATGTCCATTGAGTCGCTGATGCCATCCAACCATCTCATCCTCTGTCATCCCCTTCTCCTCCTGCCCTCAATCTTTCCCAACAGGACTTTTCAAATGAGTCAGCTCTTCCCATCAGGTGGCCAAAGTATTGAAATTTTAGCTTCAACATCAGTCCTTCCAATGAACAATCAGGACTGATCTCCTTTAGGATGGACTGGTTGGATCTCCTTACAGTCCAAGGGACTCTCAAGAGTCTTCTCCAATACCAAAGTTCAAAAGCATAAATTCTTTGGCACTCAGCCTTCTTTATAGTCCATCTCTCACATCCATACATGACCACTGGAGAAACCATAGCCTTGACTAGACAGATCTTTGTTGACAAAGTAATATCTCTGCTTTTTAATATGCTGTCTAAGTTGGTCATAATTTTCCTTCCAAGGAGTAAGTGTCTTTTAATTTCATGCCTGCAATCACCATCTGCAGCCATCTTGGAGCCCAGAAAAATAAAGTCAGCCACTGTTTCCACTGTTTCCCCATCTATTTGCCATGAAGTGATGGGGCCAGATGTCATGAACTTAGTTTTCTGAATGTTGAGCTTTAAGCCAACGTCTTCACTCTCCTTTTTTACTTTCATCAAGAGGCTTTTTAGTTCCTCTTCACTTTCTGCCATAAGGGTGGTGTCATCTGCATATCTGAGGTTATTGATATTTCTCTCAGCAATCTTGATCCTAGCTTGTGCTTCCTCCAGCCCAGTGTTTCTCATGATGTACTCTGCATATAAGTTAAATAAGCAGGGTGACAATATACAGCCTTGACGTACTCCTTTTCCTGTTTGGAACCAGTCTGTTGTTCCATGTCCAATTCTAAATGTTGCTTCCTGACCTGCATACAGGTTTCTCAAGAGGCAGGTCAGGTGGTCTGGTATTCCCATCTCTTTCAGAATTTTCCACAGTGTATTGTGATCCACACAGTCAAAGGCTTTGGCATAGTGAATAAATCAGAAATAGATGTTTTTCTGGAACTCTCTTGCTTTTTCCATGATCCAGCGGATGTTGGCAATTTGATCTCTGGTTCCTCTGCCTTCTCTAAAACCAGCTTGAACATCTGGTTCACGGCCATTTCCTTCTCCAGAGAATCTTCCCAACCCAGGGATTGAGCCCAGGTCTCTTGCTTTATGCTCTGAGCCACCAGGGAAGCCCACATAAGGGTTTATAATATGCATTTCTCCTCTACCATTCACTAAAGCCCATGGTTGCCTCTTCCTGAAATACTCTACTGTCTCTTTTCTGAATCTTTCAAAATCACAGCTTTTCATGAAAGTTTATGATTATCTATTTGAATACCCAGATTATTCCTGAAAAAAATCTTAAAGTTATATTGCTTAGGAAAAAAACAATATAAACAATGAAATGATTAGAAATATATAATCCACCTCCAGGTTAAAATTGTAACTCGTTGTTTGATTTCCTTTCAGAAAATTTGTTTTGTTCTAAAGGCAAACTAGTAATACAAGATTCCAAATTTCTCACAAACTCATGAGGTTTATAATCATGAATTTCCTAAGGATCATGTTTCTAAACCTGTCATGAGGTATACCTTAGCATTACTTCAACCTTGAGAAAACATGGATTAACAAGCAAAGTTAATGCCTTCTGCCTTAATCTCAGCTTAAAAAGAAAAGAGAAAAATTAAAGCCTGGCTTCTTCTCTTCCCAGGGCTACCATTTAATCAGCTACCCTATCATGTTCCCAGTCACCAGGGTTTAGTATCTGATACACTTCATCCTCCATCCCCAGGACTCAGATTCTTCCTGTATTTTTTTTACCCTCTAGCACAGACATTTACCACTTACCCCTAATTTATGACAAACAACCTCTCTGTACCAAGTTTACTTTGTATTCAGTTTGGATGGCACAAGATTAAACTTCCTAGAGCATAGTAAATATATTTTCATCAATCACTTATGTTCTTATAAATGCCTACAGCATTAATTTCAAGTGATCTTGGCTGAAATTCAAGGTTTTCTTCTCTCTCCTAGGTCCTAAAATCTCACAAAGCTTGAACTGATTTGGTTTTTCCTTAAACATTTTCTTTAATACTGGGATTGATACGCTTTGACTTCAGGCCTTAAATTTGATTTTCTAATTCTTGCTTGCATTTTTTTATCCTACTTGTCCTCAGTGGCAGTTCTTCCTCTTCCACTAGGCCATCCCTCACTTTTCCAATTCTCATTTTTATACGTTTTCTCTACAGAGTAACAGTTAGTTACACACTGTTCTATTCGGGGCAGTCAGAGTAGACTGTTTCATATCACATGTGTGCATGTATTCGATCTCTATCAGTCTCTCTGTATATTTACATATACAGTGAGACCAAAGTATGGTCCGTGGACCTGAAGCATCACTAACATCTGGGAACTTAGAACATAGAATCTCAGACCTACTAGATCAGAAACAGCATTTTAACAAAATCCCCAAGAGTTTTATGCACATTAAAGTTTGAGAAGTGCTGCTTTAGAGTTATACTTTTAAAAGCACACACCCATAGACACAGACACACATACATATATACCTCTCATGTTGATTATAACATATAAGACGAAACATAATGCATTGTGTAATTTTTTACAGCTCCTTTCCTCCAAAGGCATAAGCACTGATGGCTAAAGCTGGCTTATACAAGCTAGCAAAATCCAAGTATTAAAATTATAGTAAGTTTCTGAAATAGTTGCTAAATGCAGCCATTCTTAACATTAAATTATACAAACTTAAGAGGAAATCATACTGGGGACAAAAATGGCATGCTAAAAACTCATCATTTCCTCCTTATTTTACTCATTCTACTATTAATACATGCTGAAGTGACTTAGAACTATTATGCCTATTTGGTGTAATACTTTATAATGATGTGTATGCCTCTTTGCAACTGAGTGACCTTTGGCTAGTTGCTTTATATCAGTCACTAAAGTAATATCTATGCCTTGAAAAATTCACAAATGTTACAAATCAGAGCTTAGTTTATTGTTTTGATTGTCTGGATTTGGAAAAGTGATGGAGAAAATGATAATAATGCAGATTAGACTTCAAGGTATGTCTTATCCAAAAACAGATGAATGGATAAAGATGTGGTGTGTATATATATACATATATATATGTATGTATATATATATGTATATATATATATGCTGTGTATGTATATATACGTTTTATATGCGCATCATATATACATGTGTGTATTTTTTATACACACACAGACACACACAAAGACATAAACAAAAAATGAAATATTACACAGCCATAAAAGAATAAAATTTTGCCACTTGAAACAACATGAATGGATTTGGAGGGCATTATGCCAAGTGAAATAAGTCAGACAGAAGGAAATAATGTATGACATCACTTAAATGTGAGTCTAAAAAACACAACAAGCTAGTACATACAACAAAAATAGAGGCAGACTCACAGCTAGAAAACAAATTAGAGATCACCAGTGTGTGTGTGTGTGCTGGGGGGCGATATAGTGAAAGGGGAGGGAAAGGCACCAAGGTTTGAGTATAATATAGGCTACAAGGGTATATTGTACAACACAGGGAATATAGTCAATATTTTGTAATAACTAAATGGAGTACAATATTTAAATTTTGTACAAAATTTAAGAAACTAAACAAAAAAGATTTAGTTTAAAAATCACCTTTTAGGTACATCACAAAACATATCCTAACATGTGTTTTCTTTTTCTGAAGAATCCTATTGAACACTGACTAGCACATGACTGGGCGAAGACACTAGAACTAGAATGTTCCTACAATGAGCAAAAGCCTGGTATGTTTTGGATGTAAAAAAACATTTTCAGACATCTATAGAAACTACAGTAATCCATCCTATAGTTGGTTAGTTAGTTCAGTCGCTCAGTCGTGTCTGACTCTTTGCGACCCTATGAATTGCAGCACACCAATCCATCCTATAGGTTTTCATCAATTCATGCATAATATATTCAAAATTCTAAACATGTACTTCATTAGAGACTGGAATAAATGTGTTTTTCAGTTTCTCATTGGGAAATCAGCTCATTGTTGTTTAAATATATCCAAAAAACTGAACTAGGAGATTTGAATTATAAATGAAATATTGATTTACTCTCTCGCACTATCTACTCAAAGACAAAATAGCTGAATGAAATCTGAAAAGATCCATTATTAAGATATACAACTTACCTATTCAAACGGCAACTCTCACATCTGAATGTCTAACTGATTTCTTAGTCTAGATTTCTGGGTGTAACATAAACACAGGAAAATGCCAAAACATCAATCTAGCTTTTCAAATTCAGGTAGAACTGTTTTTTCATTGCTGCATTTGGAATCTATACCCATAATGTATAAATCAAATAAAAATTCAGTTCAATCTCTCAGTCGCGTTTGACTCTTTGCGACCCCATGGACTGCAGTATGCCAGGCTTCCATGTCCATCACCAACTTCCAAAACTTGCTCAAACTTATGTCCAGTGAGTCAGTGATGCCATCCAACCATCTCATCCTCTGTCGTCACCTTCTCCTCTTGCCTTCAGTCTTTCCCAGCATCAGGGTCTTTTCCAGTGAGTCAGTTCTTCATATCAAGTGGCCAAAGTATTGGAGTTTCAGCTTCAGCATCAGTCCTTCCAATGAATATCCAGGACAGACTTCCTTTAGGATTGACTGGTTTGGTTTCCTTGCTGTCCAAGGGACTCTCAAGAGTCTTCTGCAACACCACAGTTCAAAAGCATCAATTCTTCAGTGCTCAGCATTTTTTATGGTCCAACTCTCACATTGGTTTTACTTATTTCTGTCAGTTTTATTTTTTTTCAACCTCAGCATTATCCTTAACAGAATAACGAGAAATTTAAATATTATAGGATCATGCACTTCCAAGGTGGCCCTAGTGGAAAAGAACCCCCCTGCCAATGCAGGAGATATAAGAGACACAGGTTCAATCCCCAGGTCAGGAAGATCCCCTGGAGGAGGGTATGGCAACCTACTCTAGTATTCTTGCCTGGAGAATCCCATGGACAGAGGAGCCAGGTGGGCTACCATCCATAGTGTCGCAAAGAGTCAGACACAACTAAAGCAACTTAGCAAGTGTTATGGGAGCAAAGAGAAGATGATTCTGTTTGAGAAAAGTGAAAGAAGCTAGTCAGTTCACTATACCATTGTGGCTTAGTTTAGTTTAGTCTTGTAATAGTCTAAAACTTGGTTGTTACAAAAACTTGAAAAACTGTCCACAAGGGAAACTTATATTTCCTCAGAGTGACATATTCAAAAAGACATATAGTGAATATATTGATTCAGTTCGTTGATCATTTTTTTTATGCTTTTGCTATGTTTTATATACTTTCAAAAATTTTTACCATAAGCATGTATAAATTCAAATGAAAGCCAAAAACAACTAGGTGAGAGTCTGAACCTGAGAGTCTGAGTAGACCTGGATGAATCTCAGAGCTAGCACATTGAATTTGGCTGATTTTGACCACTTTTCTTCTTCTCAGGAGGCAATATGTTCTTGGAAGTCAATTTTTCAAGATTCAAATCCTGGCTCTGCTTCTTCCTAGATGTATGACTTTAGGCAAATTATTTCACCTTTTTAATACTTAGTTAATCCATTCATAAAACAAGATATTAGTAGCTCCCTTAAAGGACTGTAGGGAGATTAAATGAGATAATATACATTTGGCAGGAAATATAATAAACACTCATTAAGTGGAATTTCTTGTCATTATTTTTGATCTCTTTCTTAAGTTCTGTATGTTAAAATATTAGCAACTTAAACGGTGTCCCTGTTGCTATGCTGCATTTTAATGCATTCCATGGAAGCGTTTTCACTGTTACACAGAAAAGAGTTGAGGCTGGCTTTAAAGACTAACAGAGACTTCATCCAAAACATGCAGCCTTGTGAAAACCAGCTCTGTGTTCACCAACATCAACCGCAGACATGCAGTGTTTCCATAGGGTGGCTTTCCAGGTTATTTCTATTCATATTTAATTCATGTTATTACTATACATCTAGTTTAGAGATCCATTCCAAATTTGAGTAAATGAAGTTAATTAAAAAATATATCTAAGTACTACTCTGCCTCAACATTTTCTTGTACATGGGGATGAAAAACAAATCTTTAAGAAAAAAAAAGCATTACTTTCAAAAAGTTTCAGATATATTTTTCTTAATCTATCACCACAGCAATATCCAAAGATCAGGGCCACAGAGGCTTTTCTAGAGCAGTTTCCTTATTAAAATTCGAGGTTTCCCAGATGGCGCTAGCGCCTGCAATACTGGAGACATAAAAGATGTGGGCTTTCCTGATAGCTCAGTTGGTAAGAATCATGTGCAATGCACGAGACCCCAGGTCGATTTCTCAGTCAGGAAGATCCACTGGAGAAGGGATAGGCTACTCACTCCAATATTCTTGGTCTTCTCTTGTGGCTCAGCTGGTAAAGAAACTGCGTGCCATTTGGGAGACCTGGGTTCGATCTCTGGCTTAGAAAGATCCCCTGGAGAAGGGAAAGGCTATCCACTCCAGTATTCTGGCCTGGAGAATTCCCTGGACTCGTAAAGAGTTGGACACAACTAAGCAACTATCACTCACAAGAGACATGAATTTGATCCCTGGGTGGGGAAGATCCCTTGGAGAAGGGAATGGCAGCCCACTACAATATTCTTACCTGGAAAATTCCATGGACAGAAGTGCCTGGGGGCTACAGTCCATGAGTTTGCAAAAGTCAGACATGACTGAGCACTCACTCCTCACATGTTAAGATTCATCCAAACTTCTCTGCTTCCCACGTATTCATTTTCACCCATGGTTATGCACACTTCAGGACTTGAATAGTTGTTCAGTCTTGGTTTTAAACTGATTCCTGCATCTTTGTTTGGGAACAGCCAGGTGTATAGCACACTCAACAATACAGATATGGTTTCTGGCAGACATTCATAATGGGATGGTTGGAGGAGTCTGTTTAATATTCATGGACAATGGCGATTTGTTTAAATTCCTCTACACTGGATTGAAAGTTGATCTTCCCTATTGCTGTAACATATACTGTGGTCAAATTTTCAAAGGTGTGAATGCAAAGTAATAAGATTCAGCAACATTTTTTCCATTGTCATATAAAAATTTTGTTTCTTGTAAGATTAATGTAAGATTCTACACATGTGTATATATACATATATATGTAAGATTTTACTTATATTCGTATAGGCCTTACAGGCCAAGGCTACCACATGTACTAAGCTTTTGTTTTTCACTACAGTCCTAGTAAAGGGTTTGGCTATTATTTTAGAAGTTGCATTATTTTAGAATGCATGTTAAACAGAGCATACAATGCCCTGCATTCTATGGGAAAGGAGAATTTCTAAACAAGCTCCCCTTCCACCCAAGATGTTTTTATTCTGATTGTTTTTTACCCAAGAGAAATGCTGAGTGCATTTTTTCTCAATCATGACACAAGTTTTAGCAAGACTCACTAGAAACTCAGAAGAGCCTACACTATGCATGCCAGTCTTCACTTCTGTCCTGAAATCTGCGGTTTCAATTGATGCTACTGAATAAGTCCAAGTAAACTTAATGGGCTTTAATTTTATTTCTAACAACTAAGAGAATGGATGTTTATGTGTTTGCATATAATATAAAAATAAAGAGATGTTTAGACAATAAGGAAGGGTAGGATTTTTCTGGGGTAATATTTCAAGAGAAGAGTTTTACCAGACATATTACTTCAGGCACAAAAAAACTAGGTCACAAGCAACATTAGGAAAACACATCAACTTTTAAAACTGTGTGGGCTCCAAAAGGGAAGCACAGGCCTCCCTGCCCTTCATCACGTCCCAGAGCTTCCTCAAATTCATGTCCATTGAGTCAGTGATGCCATCCAACCATCTCATCCTCTGTCATCCCCTTCTCCTCCTGCTCTCAGTCTTTCCCAGCAACAGGGTCTTTTTCACATGAGTTGGCTCTTTGAACCAGGTAGCCAGAGTACTGGAGCTTCAGCTTTAGCATCAGACCTTCCAATAAGTATTCAGGGTTGATTTCCTTTAGGATTGACTGATTTGCTCTCCTTGCTGTCCAAGAGACTTTCAAGAGTCTTCTCCAACACCATAGTTCAAAAGTATAATTTTTTCAGTGTTCAGCCTTCTTTATGGTCCAACNTCTTTTTCACATGAGTTGGCTCTTTGAACCAGGTAGCCAGAGTACTGGAGCTTCAGCTTTAGCATCAGACCTTCCAATAAGTATTCAGGGTTGATTTCCTTTAGGATTGACTGATTTGCTCTCCTTGCTGTCCAAGAGACTTTCAAGAGTCTTCTCCAACACCATAGTTCAAAAGTATAATTTTTTCAGTGTTCAGCCTTCTTTATGGTCCAACTCTCACATCGGAAGTAGGAAAACCAAAGCTTTGACTAAATGGACCTTTCTCAGCAAAGTGATGTCTCTGCTTTTTAATATGCTGTGTAGATTTGGAGAAGGTAATGGGAACCCACTCCAGTACTCTTGCCTGGAAAATCCCATGGACGGAGGAGCCTGGTAGGCTGTAGTCCATGGGGTCGCAAAGAGTCGGACACTACTGAGAGACTTCACTTTCACTTTTCACTTTCATGCATTGGAGAAGGAAATGGCAACCCACTCCAGTGTTCTTGCCTGGAGAATCCCAGGGATGGGGGAGCCTAGTGGGCTTCCGTCTCTGGGGTCGCACAGAGTCGGACACGACTGAAGTGACTTAGCAGCAATAGTTTTGTGATAGCTCTTCTTCTAAGGAGTAAGCGGATTTTAATTTAGTGGCTGCAGTCACCTTGCGCAGTGATTCTTTTTTGTTTTATGGGGTTTTTTTTTTGAATTCTGAATAACCTATTAGCTATTAATTAGCACTTTCCCCCCTTTATTTTGTCAGTCTGAAATCAGAGTTTTGAAGTACCACCTACCCTCCTGACAGAGAAATTCTAAATATCAAGGCTAGAATTTAAATATATACTCAAAACTGTTAAATTTATAGGTTACATGAAATCACTCATTACCAAAGTCGGCTAGAGCCTCCTCTTTTTTCCATTATGTCTTCTTCATGTCTTCAGCGGCTTGCTCTTTCTTTCTCATTAGGATGGTGGATGTTCAGGTATTTGTCAAAATGACTAGTATAATTAATTTGCAATATTGTCTTGGTTTCAGGTGTATAGCAAAGTGAATCAGTTATACATATCCATATATCTACTCTTTTTTAGAGTCTTTCCCCACATAGGCCATTACAGAGTACTGAGTAGAGCTCCCTGTGCTATAGGATAGGTTCTTAATAGTTATCTATTTTATATACAGTAGTGTGTTTATGTCAATCCCAGTCTCCTAACTCCTCAATGATTTTTTACTGTCTAGGTCTAAATTTTTCCGTTTGTCATTCAATCACTTTCTTAATCTAAATGCCAATAGTCTCTAGAATATATTGCCCGCTTGAACTGAACCTGTAGTTCCAGTGATCTTATTTAGTTCCCCTCTTGCTGTTTCTGTTCTGTTTGTTTGTTGAACCTTCCTTTCTCACTGTCTTGTCTTTGTTTCTTGTATAAATTTCCTGGTGGTGCCATAACAAAACAGCTCAAATTAGATGGCTTTAAATAACAGAAATTCTCTTGCAGTTCTGTAGGCCAGAAGTCAGAAGTCCAGGCATGTTGTCAGGGCCAGACTCTCTCTGAAGTCTCTCAAGTAGAACCTGTCCCACGGCTGTCTCTTAGCTCCTGGTGTTACCAGCAATTCTCCTTGGCTTTTGCTGGCTTGTAGACCCATCAATTCAAACTCTGCCTCTGCCTTCATATGGCTGTTTTCTCTCTGTATCTGAGTCTGGATTTCATCTCTTCTTACAAGGACATCATTTCTA
Source organism: Neotragus moschatus (assembly GCA_006410615.1). Taxonomy (NCBI): domain Eukaryota; kingdom Metazoa; phylum Chordata; class Mammalia; order Artiodactyla; family Bovidae; genus Neotragus; species Neotragus moschatus. Next base: position 382,026 of record SJYA01000257.1, read on the forward strand.
TTGGGTTAAGATCTCAATTCAGGACGACCTCACCTTAGCTTGCCTGTGTGTGCAAAGATTCTGTTTCTAAATAAGCTCACATTCACAGGTAAGAGGAGGTTGGGACTTACACCCATCTTTTGGAGGACACAATTCAACTCAGAAAATACCATCTCTCACTGCTCAAAATATGCCCCAACTTCATCAAGGAGATGCTTCTCATTTCTTCAGCTCATATTTTCCAAATTTTCATTGATTGAATGATTCACTGGGGGCATTAACTATGACAGGTTTGTTCATCCCTGTACTCAAGGAGGCTGGAGGAGTGGCTGTTACATATTAATAGTAAGAACTCAATCAGTATTTGTTGAACAAAAGACTATATTCAACAAGCAAATGAATTTATACTATATAATTCAGTTATTTTTGGACTCAGTGGCTTAGAGTTATTTGCTTTCTTTAAATTAATTGCTCCTCTAAAAGAATGTGAAGGACATTGTTTTATCCCTGTTTTCAATTTCAGAGTCACAGAGTCCAGCATAGGATTCCCACGTGGATGATAATCTGATAAATGCTTTGCTAATTGATTGGTCTAGAAAAATCTGATTGAAAGGCACAGAGACATCAATTGCTTATTTAGAGACATTTANATGTCTTCAGCGGCTTGCTCTTTCTTTCTCATTAGGATGGTGGATGTTCAGGTATTTGTCAAAATGACTAGTATAATTAATTTGCAATATTGTCTTGGTTTCAGGTGTATAGCAAAGTGAATCAGTTATACATATCCATATATCTACTCTTTTTTAGAGTCTTTCCCCACATAGGCCATTACAGAGTACTGAGTAGAGCTCCCTGTGCTATAGGATAGGTTCTTAATAGTTATCTATTTTATATACAGTAGTGTGTTTATGTCAATCCCAGTCTCCTAACTCCTCAATGATTTTTTACTGTCTAGGTCTAAATTTTTCCGTTTGTCATTCAATCACTTTCTTAATCTAAATGCCAATAGTCTCTAGAATATATTGCCCGCTTGAACTGAACCTGTAGTTCCAGTGATCTTATTTAGTTCCCCTCTTGCTGTTTCTGTTCTGTTTGTTTGTTGAACCTTCCTTTCTCACTGTCTTGTCTTTGTTTCTTGTATAAATTTCCTGGTGGTGCCATAACAAAACAGCTCAAATTAGATGGCTTTAAATAACAGAAATTCTCTTGCAGTTCTGTAGGCCAGAAGTCAGAAGTCCAGGCATGTTGTCAGGGCCAGACTCTCTCTGAAGTCTCTCAAGTAGAACCTGTCCCACGGCTGTCTCTTAGCTCCTGGTGTTACCAGCAATTCTCCTTGGCTTTTGCTGGCTTGTAGACCCATCAATTCAAACTCTGCCTCTGCCTTCATATGGCTGTTTTCTCTCTGTATCTGAGTCTGGATTTCATCTCTTCTTACAAGGACATCATTTCTATTGGGTTAAGATCTCAATTCAGGACGACCTCACCTTAGCTTGCCTGTGTGTGCAAAGATTCTGTTTCTAAATAAGCTCACATTCACAGGTAAGAGGAGGTTGGGACTTACACCCATCTTTTGGAGGACACAATTCAACTCAGAAAATACCATCTCTCACTGCTCAAAATATGCCCCAACTTCATCAAGGAGATGCTTCTCATTTCTTCAGCTCATATTTTCCAAATTTTCATTGATTGAATGATTCACTGGGGGCATTAACTATGACAGGTTTGTTCATCCCTGTACTCAAGGAGGCTGGAGGAGTGGCTGTTACATATTAATCGTAAGAACTCAATCAGTATTTGTTGAACAAAAGACTATATTCAACAAGCAAATGAATTTATACTATATAATTCAGTTATTTTTGGACTCAGTGGCTTAGGGTTATTTGCTTTCTTTAAATTAATTGCTCCTCTAAAAGAATGTGAAGGACATTGTTTTATCCCTGTTTTCAATTTCAGAGTCACAGAGTCCAGCATAGGATTCCCACGTGGATGATAATCTGATAAATGCTTTGCTAATTGATTGGTCTAGAAAAATCTGATTGAAAGGCACAGAGACATCAATTGCTTATTTAGAGACATTTAGAAAAAGTGGAAGGCTATTTCAGGCAGGAAAAGGCCTATTGAGATTAAAGCAAAGCCAAATAGATTGGAGATTAATGTTTTGCTTAAACCAAATGCAGTCTTTCAATATTATAGAAAATTCCAGATATCTAGCTGATTAGAATTGTTTAGATACCATCTGGACATATCTTTCAGATTTCAAGTTTTGATTCTCTTGATGATACGTTTTTCTCTTCATTTGTATGTTTTATTAGGAAAAAAAACACATATCTGTTTATATACCCAATTTACCGCTAAATAGCATTTTAACTAGAAAATCATAAGAACAACTCCCGCAGCCTCGACTATTAACTTTTCATAACTCCTCATCAGCTTCACAATGGGGAACAGAAGAAGCCTCACACCTGGGGTCTTAAACATGACAAAGAATACTTGAAATAAGAGAATTAAACAATTTCCATCTTTCTATTAATGCTTTTACTTAAGTAGTTTCTTTATCCCCAAAGTAAGTGCAAATGCTCATTTTCTTAACCCTGCTGATTAAATATCTGCAAAATTTAACAGACATCCATGCCACCCACAGAAAATAAAGGAAATAAAAGAAACTGCATAAATTCCCATAAATCCCAGATGGAGAAAAGGAAAACAGGATTTGTCAAGTGGGCATAAATCTTCTGCACATGTTTGAGGTGAAAATGTTTTGGGGGAATGGTACTGTCGGGAAATTTGTGTATGTGCTCTTTTTTTGCCTTTTCAGTTGAGTATTGTGTTATAGCACACACATAGGGCAACTGTTTCCTGTATCACAAAGCCCTCAAGCCATTAAAGGGTCTGGTTCAGGCCACCTTATTTGCAATGCAAATTAACAAACAACATGGTGCCTTCAATTGCAGGTGAGCCTTAATAAGCCTGCTGATTTCTTCTTAAGAGTGCAGTTATTTTGTGCTTAAGGAATGACTGAATGGTTGAGAAACAGCATTTCACAAGAACCCTCACAATGGACAGAAGTGATTGCATGTGGAAGAGTAGGTATGGTTATTGTGGTTGAGAAGAGAGTTCAGAATTTTGTCCACTGAAATGCATTCATGGGATGTCAGACATGTTTTTCTACAAAGCTCTCAAGTGCACAGAGAGTAGGTTTAGAATGTATGCCAGTCTAGGAAAGACCCAACAGTATAAATTCCTTCACAAGTCTCTTTCAGAGGTATAACTCTGGCAGAAACATAGAGGCTTAGAAGTTGATAAAAGACACAAAATGGTCTACCTGTGCCAGGACCAGGTTCTTACATAGGTAGAAAATCCACTTTTAGGAAATCTTCCCATGGTTCAGGCAAACAGACTTCTTGGCTTTCACTGGTGAAGAAAGTCCATTCCCCATTGCTCATTCTTTGCTCTTGATTTTATGGGGAACCTAAGGAAATTCACTATTCCCCTTGGAACAGCTCTTTTCTGTACTTAAAATGGTATTTAATTGCCTTTGACATATTGGATTTTTAAATTTATACCCTCTCTAAAGGCAAGATGGAAATACAACTTTTGCTAGTAATCGGATTAAAAGTCTTTAAATAACTCATCCCATGCTGACTTTGCTGCACAAATGCTTTCCCAAAGTGATCTAAAGCACTGCAGTGAACAAGCAGCAAAAAGGGAAAGAAGCAAGTGTTACAGACGTAATCAGACTGCTTGGTTTCTTGAACCTGCTCAACCAATGATCATCTCTTTCCCTGTGCAAAATAAGGGGACATCTGTGCTTCAAAGTCCATGCACTTACCATTCCCCCAAACCACCTATAGGATGGAAAGTGTTAGAAGACTACAAGTTGATCACTTTCTCATAATTTATACACTTATAAGAATTTTTAAAAGTCCACATTAATAAGATTGTGACATCTCCTTTAGTAAAGAAGGTGTGTCTACAAAAAATCACATGGTCCTGATGCAGCAGTAGGATAGTTGGGTTTGGTTAAACCCTTGGAGGGTATATGAGCCTCCAGTTGACTGTAGACAGCACCCTTCTCTTTGGATTAGAATTTTAGAATTAAGATGCCTCTGTTTGGGAAACCACTGACCTAAACCACCCGCCCTGGTCAGGCATGAGAGCAACCACTTGCATGAGTTATCTTACAACAGGAGGTCCTGGTAAAGAATGCAGAACTGACAAAGCTTCCACCTACCAGAATGATGTGAAAAGCGAAAGCGAAAGTCATTCAGTCATGTCCGACTCTTTGTGACCCCGTAGACTGTAACCAGCCAGGCTCTTCTGTCCATGGAATTCTCCAGGCCAGAATACTGGAGTGGGTAGCAGTTCCCTTCTCCAGAGGATGTCCCCAACTCAGGGATCAAGCCCAGGTTTCCTGAACTGCAGGCAGATTCTTTACCATCTGAACCATACAGAAAATGTCAAAAGGAGAGAGGAAATGCCAGTCCATATGTCCTACCAACCTCCCAGAATCCTCGCTGGAAACCACCTTGGCTAAGCAATGCACACACCATCGGGAAGGCCCCTGAATCAGAACGATTGGCCAAAAGCAACCCTGAAACTAACCCTATCACCATGAAACATGAGACGGGGCACGTGGCAGAGCAGTCCTTCTGGTTTCTGTTACCCTGCTGTTCTCTGCCTGGGCGCCCCTTCCCAATAAAGTCTCTTTGTCAGCACGTGTTTCTCCTCAGAGAATTCATTCTGTGTGTCAGACAAGAGCCCCTCCCAGGCCCTGGGAGGGATCCCCCTTCCTGCAACGCTTGCATTACTCATGCTACTTTCCTGGACCCTCAAGGTTTTTTGATTTCGTGTTGTTTCTGATGCAACAAATATGTTCCTGTGTATGAGCCCCTTCTCCAACAGGCCCTGTCACTCTGCTTTTCCCCAAGGCTTCATCATGAAGTTCCAGTTGCAACATGGTTCTGAAGGTTTCTTGGCTGACCCCACAAGGAATTCTAGAGTGCAGATGGCTGTCAGATTGGTCCTAAGTTTGGCCTAGTCCCCTGCCTTTCACAGCTGCTGAATGTGGACTGTGTCCTACTGACTGTACTCCCCTCAGCTGGGAAGACAAGGCTTTCCTTAACAAGTCTGCCAAATCACATCCAAGAGGCCAGTTTGCACCTGCCTCATCCCTCAGCCCCTCCCACCCGATTTAAAATTTAAGGAGACACTGATGGGTCCTAGCTGTGCACTAGCTATATTAGGACAACTGCTAGGCAGACTCAAGCCTTGTTAGCCCAGAAGAGTCACCAGGATGGTCTATCTAGCTGTCTTTCCACATAAGCAGAGTCCTCCAGCATTGCTGGAGTATACAGGCTTAGAGTCCAGACCCAGATAGACTGCTCTGCTTACCCTGCTTCTGCCTGCCACTCTATCACCTGAGTGCTTTCTGAGTCTCCTGGAAAGGACCTGGAGAGGGATTTGGGGTCTGAGTGTAAAGGGAAGGGCACAATGATGTGCAGGAAAATGATTCTAAATGATTTGGCTAAAAGCAATTTGTCCAAATGGCACAATTAGACATTGGTTTAATGATTTTTCTGATAGCTTTAGAGTACACTAGGGGCAGGTTCCCCTGCCCTGAAGTGTTGACTGTCACAAATAAAGCTAAACAATGCATTTTTTAAAGTAGGCAAAATTCTGAACAATAGACAAAATTATTATTCACAAATGACATGCTAATCAAAACTACAAATATATTATTTAAAGTATGATTGATTGACTGGTGACCTATTCAGTTTGACAAAATTATTTCTGCAGACTTGTTTGCCACTCAAGAATCTGCTGCAAAATCATTCCAAATGCCAAAGATGGAGTTGGGCCTGTCCTTAACCCACACTCCATCCCACACCCCAGCACCAACAGCAGGACCACCCAAAGGATTTTGCCTTATGATGACAGCTAAATTCAAGCCTAAGGTTTTTTAGGTTCAAGTTTAATCCTGTTCTCAGCAATATTTATTTAGAATTTATGGAGCTGAAATGTATAATATGCATGCAGTAAGTCCCCTATGTATGAACGAGTCCTGTTCTGAGAGTGTGCTCAGAAGTTCAACTTTACAAGTTCAACAGTTAGCCTAGTTACTCAACTAACACAATCAACTATTTAGTATTGTAGGTTTATAATACTTTTCACACAAATAATACATAAAAAACAAACACAAAAGATAAAGAAAGCATTTTAATCTTACAATTATTGTTCAGTTTCTAAGTTGTGTCTGACTTTTTGCGGCTCCATGGACTGCAGCATGCCAGGCTTCCCTGTCCTTCACTATCTCTTGGAGTTTGTTCAGATTCTGTCCACTGAGTCCAGGATGCTGTCTAATCGTCTCATCCTCTTACAGTACAGTACCGTGAAAAATCTACTAGTACTAGCTACATCACTGCTTCTTTTATACTTGTTTCTGGACATCCTGGACTTGACATAAAGATACCATACTACTGTGCTATATACAGTGCTGAACAATAAAATACACAAAAGCACAAACGCTTGTAAAGGATGCTCTCATGTGATGATGTACACCAGACACTTGAAGTAGCTTAAATGAATGGACATGCAAATGCGCATTTACGTCTTTGAAAGTTCTCAACTTGAAGGTTTGAGTGTAGGGGACTTATTGTATGTTATTCAGAGAGGGCTGAGAGGCAACTGACAGACATATATGGGGCATTCTTCACTGGATCACTAGTCTTCATCTATTCATTTCCAACCTGGAATGCTTCATTATGTAAGTTTACACATCAGGACCCAGTAGGTGGTAAGTTTGAACCTCCTGCTATGGATCATTTTTAAGTAGGAACCAGTTGATCACCACCACTTAAAAATACATCAGTCACTAAGATGGCTCAAATTAAATCACCTCAATCAACATTTTAAAGTGCTCTTGATGTATACAATCACAAGCCACTAGAGCATAAAGTGGATTTTTTTAAGGCACCAACTGAAGCTATTTGAAGGAACTCTAAATAATATTCTGATCTGACTAGAGCTCAGAATTTCTAAAAATACTTCAATTGTTTTTAATTCTAATTCAGGTCATCTGCAAAGACAGAGATTTCAGTGTTGGATGGCATCACTGACTCAACGGACATGAGTTTGAGCAAGCTCCGGGAGTTGGTGACAGACAGGGAAACCTGGCGTGCTGCAGTCCATGGGGTCACAAAGTCTGACACGACTGAGTGACTGAACTGAACTTAAGGGGAATTAAATTTCTTTGGAGCTGGCCAGGAAAAAGATGATCTAATAAGATCAAGAAGATGAATAGCAGATGTGTTTATCCTCTGACCCCTATATAACATCATCCAAGTTATAAAGCCATTCATTGTGATGGAAGAATTGGAAACTGGAGTCTTCTAGTCTGAGTGGGTGCAGTGGTCAGGAAAACAGGTAAAATGTAACAAGACACAAAGGAGAGGTGAAGTCAGATCCTGGTAGAAAGATGATGGGAGTAACAGAGAGGCCAGGGAAAGAGTTCACGCAAGAAAGTGAAAAATGAAGAGAGAAGAGAGAAATGTACTTTTCATTTCATTCTTTAAATCCAATTTTTAATCATTGTCATGGCTTAAACCTTCAGACTTTTTTCAAGTTTGATAATTCAGTGCCCTGTGCATTTATTTGAAATCTCTACAGAAACATATGTAGAATAGCAAATCTAATGAACTAAAACAGTATATTAATAAGTAACTTGTGCAAATATATAGCATATATATGCATCATATGCATTTACACGTTCAAGTTATTTAATTAGATAGTATTTTTTACATGATTTACATACAAACTTTAGGGGGAGAATCACTTTCTAATTAGGATCAAGCGATCTTGAAATTTACATTTCTAACTAATTAGTGTTGATGTTGAGAGACCCACATTAATTATACTGCAATCTGTGGCAGAAGATACATGTTTTAACTCAAATAAATAATACAACAGACGTACATAAATTATTATCTTTCTTCAGTTAACTGTAAACACTAAGCTTTTTTGTTTTTTTTTAAGTCTATAGTCCTTGTTATCACTGTCAAAGATCTTTCTCTCATCTTCAATCCATTAAGATAAACGGGAATTTTTAGAAGCATTCTTGTATTTCCTTACTGCCCTATGATGGTCCCTAAATTAAACATGGTAGAAGCTATGAAGCCAAAAGCAGGACAGGGACATACAGGCCCCAGTGATGAAAGGTGAAGGTGGAAGTTGCAAGGACTTCCATCCCGTAAAGCACAGAAAAACTAACTTATCTGTCAAATTCCACTCCCCAAAGTCTATTCTAGGAACAGATTTTTCTCTNCCTATGATGGTCCCTAAATTAAACATGGTAGAAGCTATGAAGCCAAAAGCAGGACAGGGACATACAGGCCCCAGTGATGAAAGGTGAAGGTGGAAGTTGCAAGGACTTCCATCTCTTAAAGCACAGAAAAACTAACTTATCTGTCAAATTCCACTCCCCAAAGTCTATTCTAGGAACAGATTTTTCTCTACTGGTCTCCATTCTTATCATATCTGGCAATTAATCATTTCCTCCATAAAATAGTTCTCATGTTCAGTGAAGTGTTCAAATGCCACTTTACAAGGATGGTTGACAATGAGAATAGATGGATGGAGAATTGTATACAATAGCCAAAGCGGCAATTTCTGAGCTACCCACTGAACAGGAAAAAATGTGATATGTTCTCAGGTACCTGGAAAGGTTAGACACAGACTTCTTAGGGACAGAATCTAGGATAACCTAGTGAGACTCCTTACATAGAAAAAACAGACAAGGTACATCTGACATTTATTTAGGGTGAGTCATCTTTCAGCTTTAAGAAATGTTTGCATTGGTAAAACAATTTTCAAATAGTGTATGAGCAACTTTCACNCAGAATCTAGGATAACCTAGTGAGACTCCTTACATAGAAAAAACAGACAAGGTACATCTGACATTTATTTAGGGTGAGTCATCTTTCAGCTTTAAGAAATGTTTGCATTGGTAAAACAATTTTCAAATAGTGTATGAGCAACTTTCACCATGCCTACGTGCAAATGATCACTCATGTTCTCTTTTAAAAGAAGCATCATTCACTTAGTGGATAAGTTCCTTTCTCTTTCAGTCATCCCAGTTATCCTGGCACAATAANAAATGTTTGCATTGGTAAAACAATTTTCAAATAGTGTATGAGCAACTTTCACCATGCCTACGTGCAAATGATCACTCATGTTCTCTTTTAAAAGAAGCATCATTCACTTAGTGGATAAGTTCCTTTCTCTTTCAGTCATCCCAGTTATCCTGGCACAATAAATCCATTCCACAGGAGCAAAGTACACATCCCGTGTTTTCTAAATGCCAGTTTTAAATTCAAAAGTGAAGGTCCAGGCTATGAGGATACCTTCTCCTCTGGCCATCTTACTCTTGAGAGAAAATAAGATTCTGTGAGATTCTGGTGAGGTGGGATGGATTTGACATTAGTCATTGGGTGATACAAAGATGGACAGGACATCCTGATGCTACCTTGTGTGTGTGCATGCAAACTCACTTCAGTTGTGTTCGACTCTGCAACCCGATGAACTGTAGCCCACCGGGTTCCTCTGTCCATAGAATTCTCCAGGCATGAATACTGGAGTGGGTAGCCATTCCCTTCTCCAGGGGATCTTCCTGACCCAAGGATGGAACCAGAGTCTCCTGCATTGCAGGCAGATTCTTTACCATTTGAGGCACCAGGGGGCCAAATTCTCGTAAGAAGGATGACATACATGAATAACAATAGCATAAAGGATGGACTTCACTGGTGGTCCAGTGGTTAAGACAGAACACACATGGGTCTGGATCACTGATTGTAAAACTAAAATCCTCATATGGCCAAAACAAAAACAATAGCCCAATGTAGCTCAATAAAAATAAACAGTGAAATATATGCAATATATGTATTCCTTGGCCATGTGTAAATCTTCTTGAGAAATGCCTACTAGATCTTCTACCCATGTTTTCATTGGGTTGTTTATTCATTTTATTTTATTTTATTTTTTATATTGAGCTGAGTGAGCTGCTTTTATATTTGGGAGATTAATACTTAGTCGATTTCTTCATTTGCAAATATTTTCTCCCATTCTAAGTGCTGGTTTTTGTTTTGTTTTGTTTATGGCTTTCTTTGCTGTGCAAAAGCTTTTTAAGTTTAATTAAGTCTTATTTGCTTATTACTCAGCCATTAAAAGAAATAAAAATAATGCCATTTGCAGAGGCATGGATAGACCAGCAAATGTCACATAGAGTGAANGGTGACAATATACAGCCTTGACGTACTCCTTTTCCTATTTGGAATCAGTCTGTTGTTCCATGTCCAGTCTATGTGTTACCTAATCAAACTGAAATTTTAAGAATTTGTTGATAATCTTTAATAAGCTTAGTGAAAGCTGAGCCTCTAACCAAAGTGAAGACAAGAAAAGTTTCCTCCAGTCCTCTTAGGGACCCTGACTGTGTCTGAAAATTAAACTGACAAAGATGAACTAACAAGAGAATAACATACAAACTCATTTAATATAAGTTTTACATGATTTGAGTGACCTTACTGACAGCTGGACTATAAAAAAAGGCTGAGTGCTGAGGAATTGATGCTTTTGAACCGTGGTGTTGGAGAAGACTCTTGAGAGTCCGTTAGACCACAAGGAGGTCAAACCAGTTCAGTGGAAGGACTGATGTTGAAGCTGAAACTCCAATACTTTGGCCACGTGATATGNTTTACATGATTTGAGTGACCTTACTGACAGCTGGACTATAAAAAAAGGCTGAGTGCTGAGGAATTGATGCTTTTGAACCGTGGTGTTGGAGAAGACTCTTGAGAGTCCGTTAGACCACAAGGAGGTCAAACCAGTTCAGTGGAAGGACTGATGTTGAAGCTGAAACTCCAATACTTTGGCCACGTGATATGAAGAGCTGACTCATTTGAAAAGACCCTGATACTGGGAAGGATTGAGGGCAGGAGGAGAAGGGGATGACAGAGGATGAGATGGTTGGACGGCATCACCAACTCAATGGACATGAGTTTGAGCAGACTCCAGGAGATGGTGAAGGACAGGGAAGCCTGACATGCTGCAGTCCACAGGGTTGCAAAGAGTTGGACACAACTGAGCAACTGAACAATAGCATAAAGAAATAACCTAAAGAAATGAGAAAACCTAGCTGTTTTTACAATAGGATGCAAAAAGAGAGGCGACTGTGAAGAAATGACCAAACTATGTGTGGAGGCTAAGAGAAGATGAGAATTGTTTTAACACGGTCTGCTGGTACAGAATTCTTTCAACTTGTCCTTAAAGATAAAAAAAGTCACTCTACCTCCCAGTCCAAGAGAGCATCTTGCACATGGGAGTTGAATCTCCTGCTGCTAAGAAGGAAAAGGTAGGTCCGAGTACTCTTCTTCCACCTGCTGCTTCTCAAGTGCCTATAATTCAAAATAACCAGTGTGCCAAAATGGCATATTTTGGAATGACAACCTCTGAACTCCTTCGAAAGAAGTAAATTGCTTAAGTGTTTACACCAGTAACCTTAAGAGTTGAGAATTGTGAAATGACCATCCTAGAGAAGGGAAGAGGTATGTGAGGAGACCCTACAGCCTGCCAATGTTTCCTTTATTTCCCCTTAAAATTTATGGTCTTGTTTCATCTTCATCACATAGTCACTTGAACATACAAATGCAATAAAATGCTTTGGGAAGATGCATCATGTTTATTCTCACTTGATATACCCTAGTCACACTTGTGGGTAAAATGAAGGACATTTATACCTTAGTTTCAGACAAAGTCATGGCCATTTTCTGTCCACTTCATTGCTGATAAAATGTATGACGGATTGTGAGGATAATTTCACTGGACTATATTTTGAAGGGTGTATGGCGCTCATTGTTTCTCGAGCTTTGGGGCATTGAGTGGTACCTTGCACAGAGAATATATCGAGACTATGAATGTCAAAGATGAGCATATTAGCTTGCTATTTTTACTGGAATAAATGACAGCAAATGTAGTGGCTAAAACAACCTGGATTTATTTTCTTGTACTTCTGGAGTTCAAAAATTTGAAATAGGTCTTGCTGGTTAATACCAAGGCATCTGCAGGTCTTTTTAGAGACTCTCGGGTGGAATCTGTTTTCCTTTTTTTCCTTCCCCTAAAGGCTGCTCGTTGTCCTTGGCTCATGGCCCTTCCTTCATCTTCAAAGTCAGCAATGAGTTGAAGCTTCTCCTAAGTCCTATCACTCTGACACTTCTGCCTCTTTCTTCTCCATTTAAGGACTCCTGTAATTACATTCTGTTCACCCGGATAATGCAGAACAATCTTGTTTTACAGTCAGTCAATTCCACTTAGCTATATAATATACTATATGCATGAGCCCTAGGGATTAGGACACGGACATTTCTGCAGAGTCACTGTTCTGCTGGCTGTGCTATAAAGTTCAAGCCATTATCGCCATCAAAATGGAACACCTGAGACACTAGAATAAATATGTAATTTTATCAAAAAATAATTGTTAGTGGGACTTCCCAGGTGGCTCAGTGGTAAAGAATCTGTCAGCCAGTGCAGTAGACACAGATTTGATCCCTGGGTTGGGAAGATCCCCAGGATAAGGAAATGGCAACCCATTCCAGTATTCTTGCCTGGAAAATCTCATAGACAGAGGAGTCTGATAGGCTACATACAGTCCATAGCATCACAAAGAGTCAGACATGACTGAGCATGCATGCATGACAAATTTTTATTGAGATTTACTGTGAAAAATCTATTAGTCAAGTTTCAAAAGTCTTGTACTGTAACTCAAAACCACTAACTTATTTGTTTAAAAAGGTAATAGACTAGTACTTTGTTTGGAACATGCCTATGTGATCATCATAAACTTGAAAATTTCAAACAAAAGTGATTTCATTGGCTATAATATTAAACGAATGCTCTTTAAATTATGATATTTCATCCTGTTTTTCTGCTATGTATATATGTTTATTTTTATAAGCAGTCATTGTCCCAAACAGGATTCAATATTCTTCAAAATAGGCATCACTTGGAATCTTGGTAGAAGTAACAGAATCTTAGGGTCCACCAACTGAACCAGAGTCTGAATTTTTATAGGATTCCCAGCTGATTTGTCAGCAGATTAAAGCATGAGAAACACTGATACAGCAGAGTCTCTTACTTATTGTAAACATTTATATTAGCTATCAATATGTTTTTCTGCTTAACTATTTAAAGTGCCTTCAAAAAAAGACTTTCATTAATGTTTTGTGCATAAAATTAACATCTTTCATAATCATAGTTTTATTTGCAGAATAATAAACAAACACTGCACATCACTGATAAAATTTTAAGCCCATAAAGAAAGAAAAAGACTTATGATCTGAGTTATATTCAGAATGCTTACCTATATTTGAAAGTGAATATTCAGAGGTAAATACACAGAAGAGCTGAATGGCATGGCTTGTTCAATTTCTGAACAGAGTATGCTGATTGGATTTGAGAGTATCATAAAATATCTCATAATGGTTGATTACACAGAAATTTAGGAATTCTAGGGATTACCTTGAAACAGGCATCTTGCTGCTCTGCCTTCCAAAGGCCCAGGATAAAGCCAAAACCAGAGAAGATTTTAGAGTAACATTAAGGCTGAAGCTGAATTTTCTGTGTGTGTATTCATGTGTGTTAGTACATTTTATTACCTTTTAACATGGACTTGGAAAGGAAACAAATCAAAATAAACAATAACAAAAGACTAATCAACCTAACAACCCCAGGCATTCTTGGGCTGCTTATTAGCTTAGAGCAAAACAAATTCAATNTTTTAGAGTAACATTAAGGCTGAAGCTGAATTTTCTGTGTGTGTATTCATGTGTGTTAGTACATTTTATTACCTTTTAACATGGACTTGGAAAGGAAACAAATCAAAATAAACAATAACAAAAGACTAATCAACCTAACAACCCCAGGCATTCTTGGGCTGCTTATTAGCTTAGAGCAAAACAAATTCAATGGGAAACTTGAAAGTTGTCTTCACATATTTAAGAGGCTATCAAATGAAAGAAGAATGTGAAATGTACAACGAAGTCCTAAGGGACAAAACAAAAATCAATGTGAAGAAGGTACACGGAGGATTTTATTCTTTACAAGAAATAGTTTTCCAAACATTCAAGAGAGCTATTTAAAGATGAAATGGGCTGAATTGGGAGCTAATGAATTCTCTTCTGCCTTAAGTGTATAACTTTAGGCAGAATGGCCATTTGAAATGAGCGCTGCAGAGGGGACTCAGGTTTTTCTTGGAAGATTAATAACTAACAACAGATATCACTTACTGAGTCCTTCCTAAGAAGCTGGTGAGGTACTGTTGCAACTTACAACTCTGACTCCTTTAATCCCCATTCTATAAGATGGGTACTACTGTTTTCATCATTTTAAACAAAGGCTAAGAGAAGTGCAGTAATGAGTCATTGGGACAGAATTTGAATCCGAGACTCTCAGATTATTGAGCTACAAGACACTTCAAATGAAGTAAGACGGATTCGTAACCTCATCATCCCCTCAATGGGAACATTGCTTCCTGGTAATTAATGCTTTCAAACTGGAGAAGACCCTTGAGAGTCCCTTGAGCTGCAAGAGGTCAAAAGTCTTAATTTTCATTGGAAAGATTGTTGCTGAAGCTGAAGCTCCAATACTTTGGCCACCTGATGCCAAGAGCTGACTCATTGGAAAAGATCCTGATGCTGAGAAAGACTAAAAGCAAAAGGAGAAGGGGTCGGAAAACAATGAGATGGTTAGACAGCATCACTGAGTCAATGGACATGAATTTGAACAAACTCCAGGAGATAATGGAAGACAGAGAAGCTGGAGAGCTACAGTCCCTATGGTCAGAAAGAGTTGGGCATGACTGAAGCGACTGAGCAGCAGAAGCAGCGGATCATTTAATATTTCTTACGACAAGTATGTATGGATACACATATGGAGAGAGGAGAAAGTGAGGGTAGTGTACTTCTTGCACAGTTGTTGTGATGATTATACAAATTAATGGATTAATAAAACAATGCAGGAGCATATGGTTTGGAAGAAATTTGAAAAATGTTTGTTGAATAAAAGTACAAAAGAACCAACTTTCCATTCATGTTAACACATCATGTAAAAGAGTTTTGAAGCTAAGAAAAGCATTACTTGGTCCATTATTTTTTTCTTATTTTTATTCAATGCCACAGAAATGTGTACTTGAGTAAAATGAGAAATGTGAGCCATGTGAAGTTTCATGATCATTTGAAGTAGAATTAGTCAGAGGTTTCTATCAACATTAAAGTGGTCCACCTGGTACTTCAAATTAAAATCTTTGTAATGGTTTCCATAATGTGTACATCATCTGCTTGATCTGGTAAATGCATTCATCCTGTATCCAATTTTGTTTTTAAAGGAAGAGTAATAATTTCCATTCTCTAAATTACTCTTACACTCAGTGACAGAGCTTGGCCACATCTAAATCTTCACAGTGTAAGAATAAAATCTCTTTGATTTCACTTGACTGCAATGAAATTATGCTCTGCATAAAAACAGATATATTTTGGGTTCCAAGATATATATATATATACACACACACACACACACACACACACACACACACACATATACATATTATATAAACAAGGCAAACATTAATATTGAAAGATCAAGTGCATCTGAAATCAGATAAAGCTCTTGTTATTCACTGTGGACAAGAACAAATCATGGGGACAGTTTCAAATTGATCCCAGAAATTCCTTATCTTTCTGGTGCCTGGCAGCTGTAGTTGGATCTTCTGTCCTCAGTGTCTCTTCCTGTTTTTCAGCTATTCTCTCCAATGCCAAAAATCAAATACTTTCACAACCTGATTCCAACTTTCCTGTTTAATTTAATTAATTTATTTTTACTATTCCCTTTAAAGTTTGCGAAAGTAACTCTTTGCATTTATTACCTAGTATTTAGTCNTCTGTCCTCAGTGTCTCTTCCTGTTTTTCAGCTATTCTCTCCAATGCCAAAAATCAAATACTTTCACAACCTGATTCCAACTTTCCTGTTTAATTTAATTAATTTATTTTTACTATTCCCTTTAAAGTTTGAGAAAGTAACTCTTTGCATTTATTACCTAGTATTTAGTCATCCTAAAAGATGATGCTGTGAAAGTGCTGCACTCAATATGCCAGCAAATTTGGAAAACTCAGCAGTGGCCACAGGACTGGAAAAGGTCAGTTTTCATTCCAATTCCAAAGAAAGGCAATGCCAAAGAATGTTCAAATTACTGCACAATTGCACTTATCTCACACACTAGCAAAGTAATACTCAAAAAATTCTCCAAGCCAGGCTTACACAGTACATGAACCATGAAATTCCAGATATTCAAGCTGGATTTTAAAAAAGCAGAGGAACCAGGGATCAAATTGCCAGCAACCGTTGGATCATAGAAAAAGCAAGAGAGTTCCAGAAAAGCATCTACTGCTTTATTAATTATGCAAAAGCCTTTGACTGTGTAGATTACAACAAGCTGTGGAAAATTCTGAAAGAGATGGGAAAACCGGACCACCTGACCTGCCTCTTGAGAAATCCATATGCAGGTCAAGAAGTAGCAGTTAGAACTGGACATGGAACAACAGACTGGTTCTAAATAGAGAAAGGAGTACATCAAGGCTGTATATTGGTCCCCTGCTTATTTTACTTATATGCAGAGTACCTCATGAGAAATGCCAGGCTGGATGAAGCACAAGATAGAATCAAGATTGCCAGGAGAAACATCGATAATCTCAAATATGCTGATGACACCACGCTTATGACAGAAAGTGAGGAGGAACTAAAGAGCTTCTTGATGAAAGTGAAAGAGGAGAGTGAAAAAGCTGGCTTAAAGTTTAACATTCAGAAAACAAAGATCATGGCATCTGATCCCATTACTGCACGGCAAATAGAGGGGTAAACAAAGGAAAGAATGAAAGACTTTATTTTCTTGGGTTTCAGAATCACTGTAGATGGTGAGTGTAGCCATGAAATTAAAAGACCCTTGCTCCTTGGAAGAAAAATTATGACTAACATAGACAGTATATTAAAAAAGAAAAACTTACTTTGCTGACAAAAGTCCATTTAGTCAAAGCTATGGTTTTTCCAGTAGTCAGGTATGGATATGAGAGTTACACCATGAAGAAAGAAGAGAACTGAAGAACTGATGCTTTTGAACTGTGGTATTGAAGAGTCTTGAGAGTCCCTTGGGCTGCAAGGAGATCAAATCAGTCCATCCTAAAGGAAATAAGTCCTGAATATTCATTGGAAGGATTGATCCTGAAGCTGAAACTCCAATACTTTGGCCACCTGATGCGAAGAGCTGACTCATTGGAAAAGACCCTGATGCTGGGAAAGATTGAAGGTGGGAGGAGAAGGGACGACAGAGGATGAGATGGTTGGATGGCATCACCGACTCAATGGACATGAGTGTAAGCAAGCTCCAGGAGTTGATGATAGACAGGGAGGCCTGGCATGCTGCAGTCCATGGGGTCACAAAGAGACAGACACGACTGAGCAACTGAGCTGAACTAAACTGATTTAGTCATCATTTATGTGTCCACGGCACTCCTATTTTGCTTTTCGAAAACCTCTCAACCACCTCCTGTAAGGATTATTTTCTCACGTTATTCCAAGGATATTTCATGCAAAGCATTCAGGCTTGTTCAGAACATGGTATTTTTCTGGCCATAGTGATTGGTTTAAGGATGACCAACAAGAGCCGTGACCTGGAAAAGGACACTCTCTTTCCATTGGTCCTCATCTGAGAGCTTTTAGACACCTTGTTGTTCTTGAGTCGTGGAAAAAATCTTGAGAGACTGGATCCTAACAACTAAAGTTAACACTCCCGGAGCATTTATGATGCCATGGGCATTGTTCTAAGCACTCATGCTCATGCTAAGTTGCTTCAGTGGTGTCTGACTTTCTGTGACCCCATGGACTGCAGCGTGCCAGGCTCCTCTGTCCATTCTCCCATCAAGAATACTAGAGTGGGTTGCCATGCCCTCCTGCAAAGGATCTTCCTGAATCAGGAATTGCTAGACATGGGGGAATACATTGTGTTGGTTGCAACAATCCTATTCCTATTTTACAGCTGAGGAAACTGAGGTGCACAATTTTTAAAGGGTGCCAAGAGACACACTTGGCATTAAATTAAAAGACCCTTGCTCCTCCTTGGAAGAAATGTTTTGACCAACTTCTACAGCATATTAAAAAGCAGAGACATTACTTTATCAGCAAAGATCCATCTAGTCCAGGCTATGGTTTTCCAGTAGTCAGGTATGGATGTGAGAGTTGGACTATAAAGAGAGCTGAGTGCTGAAGAATTGATGCTTTTGAACTGTGGTTTTGGAGAAGACTCTTGAGAGTCCTTTGGACTGTAAGGAGATCCAACCAGTCCATTCTAAAGGAAATCAGTTCATTGGAAGTACTGATGCTGAAGCTGAAACTCCAATACTTTAGCCACCTGATGTGAAGAACGACTCATTTGAAAAGACCCTGATGCTGGAAAAGATTGAAGGCAGGAAGAGTAGGGGATGACAGAGGATGATATGGCTAGATGATATCACCAACTCAACGGACATGAGTTTGAGTAAACTCCAGGAGTTGGTATGGACAGGGAGGCCTGGTGTGCTGCAGTCCATGGTGTTGCAAAGAGTTGGACACAACTGAGTGACTGAACTGAGCTGAACTGAACTGAAGAGACATACAGTCATCAAGAGACAGAACTAGGGGTTAGAACCTTAGAAATGCGATTCCAGGAGGACAGCCTTAATCACGGTCATCTGCTTCTTCAAGCACCATCCTTTGAGCTGAAGCCAGTTCTATTTTGTGAATTTCATTTTACTGAGCAAAAAAAAGAATCCCAGTAGGACATTTTGAGTTGAGTTTGCCATCACTGCTAAAATCCAGACCAGTCTCCTCAGAAACAAAAACACATCTCATGTGTTTCACGGCTCATATTTACTGACATTAGAAGTAATCCACTAAATCTATTTTTCTAGCTGAGTAATTCCTACTGAAGTCACATTTCCAGCACATAACTCTCCTCATACCTTCCAGTCTGTGCCTACACCAAGCATTTTCCTTAAAGGTGGTGCATTCTTTATTTCTAAAGTCTGTGTCACCTTTTTTCCGTCTCTCCCCCAAAATGTCCTTAAGGTAAGGAACAAGACTACATATTATCTTTCTCTGATTCCACACAGTGTGTCCTACAAAACTGGTACCTAACAAATACTTATTAAGCATCAGATTTTAAGAACTGGTTATGGTACATAGAAAAATGTGAGGTCTGGCTTAAGTGCTATGAATTCAGAGATATCTCCTTTCCTTGGGTACAAGGTAGAAAAAAATGTTGCAAAATGAAAATACATTTGTAAAGAAACTAGTCTAGATTATAATTTGCTTTTGCTTTACTTATATACATTAAATGATCTCCTTGTTATATGACTTATCACTGCATATTTTTTGCTATATCAAGAGTCAGCTCTCATATCTTCAGTGGTAACGTTTTCTTCCCAGTGGACCACATCTCATCTCTATAGTATTATAAGAATTCTCCTTATTTGCATAGCATATTAGAGTTTATACTATATAGAATACGTACTGTTTTCATTTGACCATCACTTGTGAGGTCAATACTATTACTTCTTTTATTCAGTCAGGGTAATTAGACTCAAAGATAAATAACTGCTAGTGCATGGACACCTACTATCACAATATAAAATTTTCCACTCTTCTATTTTGCCGTTTTATGACCTGCAAAATATATGTCACATAGTAGATGTTCAACAAATATGTATCTGTTTGGCTTTTCTCTTTCTTCATTATTAAATGTGTATATTCAGCATGCTATGTTGAATACGACGAGAGGCAATGAAATGCTGTAACAGACACTGTCCCCAAGGGATTCACCATGCAATCTGTGTGGAAGTGCTCTATCATAAATACATATGTGTTCTTTTCACTCACCAGAATTGATGGAGATCTGAATGTATACCAACCACAAGGGCAATGAGCAGAAACAAGGCTCCCGGTTTGCAAACCAATTTGAAAATTAACAACCTAAACTTAGAACTTGCTCACTGAATCTCTGCTGGATAATTTTGATTCTGAAGCATGACAAAGATGATCGCTTGTCACCACTCAGTGCTTCTAAACAGTGATGATAATTTGATAGCTTGGAAGGTGTAGCTTAATGTGTGAGCCTTCTCGGGGGAAATGAGAACCAACATGACTGGAAATATTTAGACATGGATGCACCTATGCCCATTTACCAGAGATGTGAACACACATATTATTTGAATTCTAAAAATCAAGAGAGCAGAAGAATTCGTTTCCTATAATTTTACTTTAAGAGCTTTTTTTTTTTTTTAAATATTTACTCATTTGGCTGCATTGGGTTTTATTTGTTGCATGCAAGCTCTCAGTTACAGTGTGTAGGATCTAGTTCCCTCACCCAGGGATCAAACCTGAGCCCCCTGCATTGTAAGCATGGAGTCTTTGCTACTTGACTACCAGGGAAATCCCTGAGAGATTTTTTTTAAGGACAAATTTATTCATATACCTTTTTAAACTCAGTAAGGAAGGAATGAGCACATAAATTATTTCATTAAAAGAAAGATATCTGCTCAAATAATCTAGAGGTTCTCTGGTAACTAAGATGGTAAAGAATCTGCCTGCAATGCCAGAGACCCATGTTAGACCCTTGGGTCAGGAATATCCCCTGGAGAAGGCAATGCCAACCCACTCTGTTATCCTTGCCTGGAAAATTCCATGGACATTGGAGCCTGGTGGGCTATAGTCCACGGGGTCACAAAGAATCGGACCCGGCTGAATGACTAACACTTTAAGCAATCTAGTACCCTTCCCTGCTCCCCATGCCCTGAATATTTTTATTTAAATCAGTCATCCTCTGTTGCCTATAATTCCCCGTGTCTCTTCCCAGTGTGACCCTCCACCCCCACAGAGGCATCATTTTTCCAGATCTTTAACAATTATCCATGACTGTCACTGGGTTACAGTTTGTGTCCTCAAAAGCGGGAGATGGTGGGTTAACTGGCTGAAGAGATGCCAATCCCTCCACTTGACCTGCTTTCGTAGTCACCTGTTTCTTTTTTTCTTACCAAAACTCTTTCCTACTTTATATTTCTTCTATAGAGCCGAATCCATCACTAACCAGCCATGACCGTGTGCTTGTATTTTGCCAGCAAAGCTGAAAAGGCCAATCTCAGGTGGCAACAAAGTGGGACAGCTTCCCAGGCTCATTTGCTTTTTCATCATAAGTTCAGTCTTCCTAAATTCTACCTCAAATGGAATCCCCACCTGAGTTCCTTTTAAACTAAACATCAGACCAAAGAACATCAAGAACATTCTCAGGAATTGCATTTGTTTGAACAGCTATTTGGAACTAGTCTCACTGTATGCACAGTCTTCGTTATAATCTCTTGGTTAGGGAGCGACAAGTTCAAATTGTTCATATTGAATTAAGCGTAAATGATGCAGTGGATCATAGAAAACATCGATTTTACTGTTCCCTGGCCGTTGCCAAGTTTCTTCTCGATGAGGGCTCTGAGCAGCATAGATTTATTGTATTTGATCTTTTGACCCCTTTTATCTAATCATTTTGCCTCATTTTTTTCATCCATTCTATATAATTTAAAGAATTGACAGTAGATTTAAGATTCTAGTCCTCATGCTTGGAATGCACTCAACATTATCCTTATTTATGTTCTCTTATTAGAGTTCTTCTTCAGTACTAGCATTTCACAGCAGGCTTGGGGTTTGCAACTCAAATTACTTCATTTTTAGACAATTTTTATTGTCTCAATATTGAACTCTCTAGGTAATGAAGTTCACATTTATTTGATATTGGTATCAAATGTTATAATATTTTAAGACTAACAAGTTTTTATATAAATAATTTATAAATGGTCTTTATAGTAAAAAGTGTTTTTAAACAAACCGGAGGGAGGCTGGGCTATCTGTTATGGGAACCAAGGAACAATGGGGTCAATCCAGGGGTGAAAGGGCACATCTACAGCAGAAGGTGTCCTGATGACCTTGCATGTCTCCACTGAGGCTACGTGGTCAAGGCTGGACCACAATCTTCCCAGAGTCTTGGCCCAGCATCTCTCAATTTCTGCTGCAGTCAGTGGAGGTATGCAGTCTGGTGAGAAGCTGCCATGAGGCAGTTTCTCATCAATCTTGCTACGTCCTCACTGATCCTAGGCTATAGCTGTCAGATTCTGTATAGGTCTAAAAAATTCACTGTAGCTTGGTGGTGTTTTCTCAGTGGAAAAGATCCAGCTTGCACTGTCTCTCATATGGCTTCTTTGGTTCAAAGCTTTCTCTGGGACTAAGACCATGGGGAGCAAACACCATTCTGATCTTGCTTTCATGGTCTGTACGTGTAATAAACTGTCTGAATCCATCTGAGTTCATTGTCTCCTTACCAGCCAAAGATAACAGCTGCAGGAGTAATCTTTGTGGCTCCGTTAAAAACCCTGCTACTGTGTACTGACTGCTTCACAACTTAACAGGGAAATTTTAATTGCCTTGAAGTATATAAAGAATCCTCCTGCCGAGGTGTGGGTTCAATTCTTGGGTCAGGAAGTTCCCCTGGAGAAGGAAATGGCAACCCTGTTCAGTATTCTTTCCTGGCACACCCTGTAGACAGAGAAGCCTGGAGGGCCACAGTCCACGGGGTTACAAACAATCAGACATGATTTGGTGACTGAGCATGTATGCCCTTTTTAATAAATCAATATTTTGTAAGTGGATTTTACAATGAAACACTACTAAAAATGGTTAATATCTGTGAACACCATGGTATTGGGTCTTCTCATTCTGGCTCTTCTTCAGCTAGTACTTTCTTCCTCTGTGTTTCTAGGTAACTTCATATTTCCTCACTTTCAAGTGAACCAGTAATTGTTTTTCACATCTCTGTCTACCTGGTAAAATTAGTTATTTACACTGGAGAGAATAATTTGATTCTGTGTTCCAGATTCAGTAGAGGATAATTGATTCAGTGAATGAATGAGCTAATAAATAAATGAGCAAATGGAAAATTGTGAGAGCTAATATTCTTTAATGCTTTCTTAGCCTTATATACTTTCTAAGTCATTTGCAATTATAATAATAATTCTATAAATTTGGTACTAATTTTATAGATTAGGAATTTAGACAACAAATGTTATAGCTTAAGGTAAGACTGGATATTTTTACTAATAAGTAAGTAAATAAATTAAATATTTTATTTAAAAAATTTGGAAAAAATTAACTTGCATAAATATGTCTATACATCTCTTTAACTAAAATGTTTTATTCTTAATGTCTTTTCTATATTTTATAAGATATTTTAATTCATTTTTGTTTTAGCTTAGTATTAAATTGGGATACTTAGATTTTAAGTTATACACACACACATATATATATGTATATATATGTGTGTGTGTTGTATATATGTATGTGTATATATATTTTGTTGTTCAGTTGCTCAGTCACGTCTGACTCTTTGCCACCTCACTGACTGCAGCATACCATGCTTCCCTGTCCTTCACCATCTCCCCGAGTCTGCTCAAATGCATGTCCATTGAGTCAGTGATGCTGTTCAACCATCTCATCCTCTATAGTCTCATTTTAAGAGGTACCACAGATCACATAAACCACAGGTTAGCCATTCACATCAGAATTCAGTTAATTCAAATCCCAATATGACCATGACTCTGGATTAAAATACATAAATATATCACATCCGGTGTCAAAAAGTGGAGTAAGAGAGAAGCACAGGCTTTTCCAGATGGTACCCCTGAAACTTAGTTATTCCCTAATTCTAAGATCTTTTTGCTGTTTTGATATAAATTCAAACTCAAAGGAAGCACCAGAAGTATCAATGAATGAGAGCCATTTTTATGTTCATTTGGTACAATTTTTGTTGCTCTCTAAAATACTGAACAAAATTCTGATACACATTAGCAATCTGGTATAGGTAGTATTTTGGAAAAATTATGTATAGTAAAGACATGAACATTTTCTAGTAAGAGTGGTTGACACATATGCAGATGTTATGAGCAACTCNAAGTATCAATGAATGAGAGCCATTTTTATGTTCATTTGGTACAATTTTTGTTGCTCTCTAAAATATTGAACAAAATTCTGATACACATTAGCAATCTGGTATAGGTAGTATTTTGGAAAAATTATGTATAGTAAAGACATGAACATTTTCTAGTAAGAGTGGTTGACACATATGCAGATGTTGTGAGCAACTCTAACATGTTTTTCTGCAGAACATATCAGTGACATACCTCTATATTTTTTTTAGGAAAACATTTTTTTTTCATAAATTAGCATAACTCATAGCTATGTCAAAACATAAAACATGGAATGACTTTATTTTTCAATCTATATGGTTTGTGCTATTACAGGGATAAAGGAGGAAGATGCTGCATGTTTTTAAAATTACTTTTTGAAACTTGATGGAAGAAGCTGATGAACAACACAAATAAGTGGTATCAGTTTTTAACATATATTACCAAACTAGATTGGCAAAGTATCTGTGTTGCTAAGTATCTGTTTTGTGTTGTTTCACCTTGGCATTTTAACTTGGCCACCAAACTGATAGAAAAGTGATATTGTTTCAGTAACACTTGACCCATGATGACTGAAATAAACTCAGAAATCCACTTTCCCTTCCTCACCACCACAAAATTCTTGCTGTGGTTTTTGTTTAGTCTCTAAGTCGCGTCCAACTCTTGTAACCCCATGGACTGTAGCCCTCCAGGTTCCTCTGTCCATGGGATTTCCTAAGCAAGAATATTGAAGTGGGTTGCCATTTCCTATTCCAGGGGATCTTCCTGACCCAGGGATTGAACATGGGTCTCTTGCATTGGCAGGCAGTTTCTTTACCACTGAACCACCAGGGAAGCGCGTAAAAGTTCTAGAGATCCACATTCCTCAAAAAGTTTACTCCAAGTAAATTTAATTGAACACATATTATTCTCTTCATTTTGACTCCTACATTTATATTACTGTCACTTTTATATGAATGTGTATGTATAAAAATAACAAATCAAATAATTGAGGCATGTATATAGGCTTTTATGAAAATCTTTGCAGCAAGATTTAACATTTTAGAAGCACTTCAGTCTGTATCACACTTTAATAGTCATATATGTTCACATCATTTAAAAATACCACATATGGCATGGGACACAGACAGCATGTGTGCTAAGAGAGAAAAACATTGAGCTCAGGGTGGGCGTAGTTGCCAGTGCACATAATTTAACTCATATTGATTCTGGCTAGGTTGGCATGAGAGCACATTTGTGGAGTTTCTGTGGGAAGTGTCGATAATGCCATAACTGAGAGAAGAAACAGATTTCCTTGAGAATCAATAGATTGAAAGATAATTCTGAGTAGTTGACTGCCTTTTGAGCACACAGAGTTTGAGTCTTTTAAAATAATTCCAAGGTCATCTGAAAAAAGTATAACATAAGAAGATGATTACCACTGATTTTAACTCATCCGATATGAACTGCCCATTGAGATCGCTTGAATCCAACTAGCATTTGCCATCTTGCTTTGGCACAAGACGGTGCAAAGAAATGTATTAAACTTCTTGGGAGCCAGCAGATCACACAAAACCAAGAATGTGGTTTCTGCAAGTGTTTAATTCTCTTACATATCTTTCTATGAAAGTGAGAGTGATAGTGTTTGTCCCTCAGTTCAGTTCAGTTCAGTTACTCAGTCATGTTCCACTCTTTGTGACACCATGGACTGCAGCACGCCAGGCTTCCCTGTCCATCACCAACTCCCAGAGCTTGCTCAAACTCATGTCCATCGAATTGGTGACACCATCCAACCATCTCATTCTCTGTTGTCCCCTTCGCCTCCTGCCTTCAATCTCTCAGAATCACGGTATNGTACTCTTGCCTGGAGAATCCCATGGACAGAGGAGCCTGGTAGGCTGCAGTCCACGGGGTCACAAAGAGTCGGACACAACTGAGTGACTTCACTTTCACTTTCTAAGCAAACATAGCTGGCACAATGATAAACAGAAAGTTATTATTTTAAAGATGGTTTCTTGAAGGTCTAGTTCTATTTCTAATGAGATTATACATTTATCTTTTTTCTTGCTATGGTACCAAATGGGAATCAGACCATCATTTTGCCCCAGACCCAGGAATTAGTTCTGCTCATGCCACAAGTATTGATGTGTAAAGGAACTTCTGCTTGTAGAGCATCAGAGAGGTCCCTTGCTTGGCACATTTTGTCTGCTCCCAGAGTATGTGCCTGGAGTCTTTTTTTTTTTTTTT